>JAQQSK010013710.1:0-11388 GCA_028658325.1 Potorous gilbertii
TAGGATGGAGGGAAATATAGTTAGTCTTACACAACACGACTATTATGGAAGTCATTTGCAAAACTACACAGATATGGCCTACATTGAATTGCCTGCCTTCCCAAAGAGAATGGGTGGGGAGGGAGGGATGGGGAGAAACTGGAACTTAAAGTTTTAGGATCAGCTGTTGAGTATTGTTCTTGCTACTAGGAAATAAGAAATACAGGGAATAGAAAGTTGTCTGGCCCTACAGGACAAAAGAGAAGATGAGGTAAGGGAAGGGAGGGATGATAGAAGAGAGGGCAAATTGGTGATATGGGTAATTAGAATGTCCAGTGTATTGGGGATTGGGGAGGGGACAAATGGGGAGAAAATTTTGGAACCCAAAATCTTTTTAAAATGAATGTAAAAAGTTAAATAAATTTATTTTAAAAAAAAGAAAAGGGAATTAAAAGCGGTTGCAGTTCTGAAGGCAAAAAAAAAATGAATGCTGAAAATTTTCTTGTAATGTAACTGGGGAAAAAAAGAAAATATTTTTGAAAAGCAATTCATCCTCTATACATATAGGCAAGCTTCTTTCATTTCAAATATAGGAATACTATGACAAGCACAGTTAATTGGTTCTGCCAAAACACATTAGGCAAAATATCATTACTGGGGTCATTTAGTTCTAGAGGAATGAGGTTATAAACAGGATATAAGTCTAAAGGAAGCCAGAATCAAGTTATAATAGCTTAAAAGATCTTTATGGAAACTTACAATTATATAATTTTTATAACTGTAAAGTCAATTCCCTCTTCCCACAATTTCCCCTTTCTCCCACCAAGGAGCCACATGTTTGTCATCTAATCTGCAATGGAGATCCAAAGGGGAAACCAGGCCTCATGTGTTCCCTTATACTCAGATGAGCATTAGGACTGGCAGCCCATCTTCCCAGTGTTAGATTTTGTTCACACTTCCATAAACTTTGTCTTTATCCATCCTAAACTACTGTGTACCATGATCCATGAGGAGGAACCTACATAGAGGGGTATAATGAGAATACAAGTTTGTATTTCTTAACAAACATTTTGTGATTTTCTTAAATACAAATTATTTTACATACTCATCAGCATATAAAGGGGATCTTTATTTCAAGAGATTGATGCTGGGATTTAGGCATTAATGTATTAGCCATACTATTTTGAAGACATGGAAACAGAATGGAGCTCCATATTTTCTTTTTGTTCTTGACATATTTTGCTCTCTGACACAAATATGGTTAGAGCATATGAATATATACTATATATTTATTTTAAACTTAGAATTTTTTTCAAATGAAAGAAAATTTTTATTTTCCCTACTCTATGTGTTAATCATTAGACAGAAGTTATTAATGTTGCTCCTTCAGCCAAAATAAATTTGGATATTACATGTCAAATTTGCCTCACTGTTTCCTTCCAAATCCCCAATTAAACTCTGAGTCAACACAGTTTTGGTTTAGTTCTTCTGACTTACTGGTAGCTTTTATTAACAAAAAAATGATCTAAGAAAGCACCTTGAAAATCAACTGGTTTAAGAACAGGAAATGCTTGCATGAAATGTAGAAGAAATCTTAAAGATATTTTAGTGGAATTTTAAGGGTTATATTTCAAAGTTTTGATGACAAATTCAACTGATTCACAACTTGGAAATGGTTTAATACTTATTTTAACATCTTAATTCCTAGGAAAATGTAGAAATATTCCCCTAATCATAGATAAACATTGATGTGGTTAGCACTAACATTTTTGTAAATGCATGCTTACTTTCTATCTTTTTTTTTGGTATACTTAATTAGGTACAAGAGAAAAGTTCAAGAAACAACTGGATAACTCCCCTCAGGAACTTAAACACTAACTAAAAGGCATGACTTGTGTTCTTCATTTAAATTCTTTCAATTAACAAGGAGGTGGAAGTTTTTATTTTATTTTATTTTGCGTGTGTGTGTGTTTGTTTTGTGAAATTTTACAAAAGCCTAATGGCTCACTTGAACTATACTGCTGAAGGCTCCCTCAGAGGAATACAGTCAGGCTTCAATCAGCATCATGTTAAATTTACTGCTTTTGTTTGCTCTCTTTAAACAAACAAATGAATACATAAACATAATTAAATGAATGAATAAAAATAGATGAATAAATAAAATAAAATACTCTTGTAGATGCTTTAATATGTTTGATTTGCTTTTCTTCTAGCATTTCCTTCAGAATTAGATTACATAGGAAAATGTATCATTTGGCTTTCAACATGTGGCTTCACTTTGGAAATTTACTTAATACCCCATTACCATCCCTTAAAGAGAATGATATGGATTCCAAGGTTCACTTACACATGCAGCAAGCCAATTGTTCCAAATGAAATGGAATAGGAAACAATGACCCCAAATTCTATTAGTGCATTGAGGGTCCATTATCATGGCACCTGCTCAAATTATCCAGACTGATCTCAAGGGATTGTCTAGGTAAAGAGTTACCTCTCTCACATGGCCCAGATGTTCCTATGGAATTTGTGCTGTTAGTTTCACATTGATTTCTTTTCTCCCTACTAAATTCTGTTCTTCTGGAAATCAGGGACTGTGTTATTTTTCACCCTACAGTCTGAATACTCTTTGTGTGTGTATGTGTGTAGTGTATACATATATATACATGTTATGTGTATGTATATATGTGTGTTTAGACATGTACATATGTATTAGGGAGATAGACATGTCCATCTATTCACATGTACACATTTCTATATTATATGCACATATGGAGATACAGAATATACAATATATAACACATATGCAAATGAAGTCTGAAACTGTCTCTTGTTCTCCTATGTCATGCTACCTCTCATATCAAAAGCATGACATATGCTTAATAAACATTTGGTGAATTAAATTAGAGAAATTTGTTTCAGTGTATGCAAGAGTGAAGCAGAGGGAAGATAGCTTCTGCAAAGACCAATATGTAGAAATTTCACTCTGTTAATGCTGCAGTATAGATATGTGAAGCATAAAATCTCACAAATCATTAGAGTGGTTAGAGGGGGATTTTAACTTGGAGTTCAGGCATCTCCAAATGGAGAAAAGTCTGCATCCTCCAGTGGGGCTAGAGTTCTACTTCTGTTATTTTTAAGTATATACATTCCATTCAATGAGTTCCTATGTTAAGTGGAGGAGTATCAAAGTCTTTAAAGGTATAAACAAATAATGCAAGAAAAAAAGTGAAAATAAATTTTGTTTAATAATACTAACAAAGTGTGTTAAAGTTCTCTCTTATTCTAGTCCCCTTAACCATCCCACTCCATACTAGTTAGTATAGTAATTAACTTTATAAGTAGTCAACATAAAGCGTCAATGGTAGGAAAGATTATAGAAGTCATTTACAAACTGTCCCAATGATCAAACAAGCAGAATTTACAATTTGTGTTATGTTTTCACCTAAACTCACCTCCTGATAATATGTGCTGAATCAGAGGAAACTATCTAGTTTTTGCTCTCAGGACCTTTGGGCCCTAGGACTTGTAAGTCTCAGGCAAATTCTAGACATTCACAGTAAAACCAGCAGAACACCAAATGGTGTTGATGAATGAAATGATGGTAATTAACAAGTTTAACGTTAAAATTTTACTGATGTAGCAATGTTAGTCAATTAAACTAAATGTGGGGCAAATCATAGTTTAGCCTGTTTCCTCAAAGCTCTATAAAAATGAAATTTCAAATTCCTGCCTTCCCTCCAGCCCTAGCCCCACCCCTAGCACTCTTTTATCTCTATTAGGTCCATGCTGTCAAGTGCTTCCAGCTCTAATCTATGGTTACATGAGTGATATTCTCTGCCTCTCCCCATCCATCCTTCACCACTCCATCCACTGTCCCTATACTATCTGCCTCTGTATATCTTTTCAGTGCTTATCTTTATACTATCTGTGCCCTTTGCCCTTAGAGCCTTTTTGACTGAGAAATTTTCTGATGTCAGTTTTCTTTTTTTTGATAACTACCAAAATAGCTGTGTGCCTGCCCCCATTTCATAATTTCATAAGTTAATTATCTATTCATCAAGTTTGGAACTAGCAAAAAATGCTGAGATATTGTATCTACTTCTCTTTGTTTCAGAGGTGGGGGAATATAGGTATGAAATGTGGCAGATACTTTAAGATGTACTTGATGTTTTGGTTGGTTTAATTCAACTGTCATCTTTTTCTCTTTCTTTTAAGTATCTCTGTTATGAGGGAATCCTCACAGGATAGTGAAGTGAAAAGTAATAGGGTAAGAAATGTGTATAATGAAAACAAAAGACATGAATAAAATTATTTTTAAAAAACAAGAATAAGAAAAATTCAATCAACCTGTCAGTATCTATGTATATGAATATATGTATATGTATATGTATACACACACACACACACACACATACACAAAACCACAAGCATGAGGGCACAGGACAGAAAAATAAGCAGATGATAAAATTAAGATCTAGAAATATTTTGACAGAATATCACAGGAACCAAATTGAATAAGATGACAATCACAAAGCATAACTCTAAACTACTACATATGAGTTTTAAAAAGCAACCACTTGAGGAAAAGATGAAGCTCTGGATGGAATGTATTCTTCAGGAAAAGTATCCAGAGGTTGGAATGAATTATAAAGTTCAATATTCATCCAGCAGTGTATAGTTACGGCTAAAAGAAGGTTGACATGATTCTTAGTGACATTGTCAGATATATGCTATATAAAATGGAGTGTATGGTTATGCTATACTTTCCCCAGAGAGAGCACCTTCAAGTATTGCTCTTAATTCTAAATATTACTTTCTTTGGATGGAGGAGGGGTTGGTGAACATTGTCAACATGTTCCAATTAGGAGATGGGGAAGCAGGGTGGTATTAAGACTTGGAATTCTACCATGAAAGCATTGAAATATCTGATGACTCAAATGTGTAATAATGAGATCAGAAGTAGATGTCATTTCTATGGCCAGGGTAGGCTATATCACAATGATCTAATATATGAAATCTTTCGGTAAGACTTAAAGATTTGGATTTGAAACTGATGAAATAGCTCCTTTCTTCACTAAAAGTAAATTTTCTACGTCATACTGGATTACATCTTGCTAAAAAAGCACTTTTTTGTCTATGATTTTCTAGGACAGGAGTAGCATACAGGAGACTTGGGTTTATTTAACTGGAAATTTGTTTATTTTTTACTATATAGTTTGGGCTAACAGTTACGGGGAACAGACTTACACTGTAAAAGAGAGCTTGATTCCTTCCAACTTTCAAAACTGTAGGATTTCTTATGTGTCATGGTACAATCTTTCCTTTTCCCATTCCTATGACATAGCAGTCTTCTTTTAACCCTTCCCAAATATGTCCTGAATAAGGGCACCTAATAATTTGAGATTCCTGCAAATTTTGGGGGGAACTAATGGTCTCTTGATGATGCTCATTAAGTTCTGTTTGACTCAGTTACAAGGAAACTTGATCAGCACATATTTCTTAAAATAAAATGCTTACAAAATATAATAAACCTATCCACCAGTCAGTCAACAAGCACTTCCTTTGTTCTAGGCATTGTCCTAATTACAAAACTTTCCTAAAGATAAGACAACCAGCCAGGTTAATTTATATAGCTGAGACTAGCTCTCTCTCCTCTGTAACCTCACCCAGTGATCCACTCCTAATTCCTGCCATAGCACCAGTGTGGAAATCTCTTAGCTCCTATGTAAACAATTTTTAGTTACTTTTATAAAATTTTATTAGACTATATTTTAATGTGACAATCTGAATAGTAGAAGATTTTATTGGCATAGATACTCCTTCTGCAGAGGCAGATGACAACCCTCCATGTTTCTTGAGTTGCCATGCTGGAAAAGTTCATCACCAATCTTTTGATAATAAGTCACTATGAATGTAACATAATTCTTGGTCAGTAGACACACAGCACACAAGTATGGGTATGTTTGACACCTACCAGAAATTTTTTTCTTCTAGGACTTCACTCTCAGAATTAACTTCTTTTCTCCCTGGAACAATAGAATTGAACTTTAGTGAAAGACTAAAACTTATTAAGAAATTTTAAATGGAATTATTTCATTTTCATTTAGCAAGCTATCAGACTTTTCCCCTCTCTCATGAAGGGGAAGCCCTTACCCCCATTGGAAAACAAACAGACAAATAATGAATGAAGACCACTGTATCAGTCTAGTCAATCAAGTTCCCATAGTTACCACTTCCGAAGATGTTTCTGATTCTTTCATCACCTCTGTGTCAGGAAGTGGATATCATTTTTCATCATTGGTCTTCTGGAAAAATATCTTTGCATTGATCATCCAAGTTGTTGGCTTTAATACACACACACACACACACAATAACACACACAATATTGCTCTCTTGGCTCTGAAAATTTTATTTATCAAAAATTATCAAAATTTTCAAGATTTTTTTTCTTGATCGTCTCCTTGATTAAATTTATGGTAAAACCATAGTCTATGTTATCATTAATATTATATATATATATATATATATATATATATATATATATATATATGTCAACTGTTATTCAATTTGTGGGTGAACTTTAGCTTGTAACAATTTGCTACTACAAAGAGAGTTAATATAAATATTTTTATATATATAGGAATTTTTCAACTTCCATTGCTTTCTTTGGTAGTACAGGTTAGTAAAATGAACATTTTAAGAATTAAACTATTTTATATTAAACTATTACCTTGCGGTTGAATTTTGTAAAAATATGACCAATGTCTGAAGTCAAAGTATGATACTCCCCACTAGCAAAGTAGTGTACTGTAAGAGGAAAGTTGTAAGAGGTATTTATCCATTCATTTTTCATAAGTAACATACTACAAGCTCTTTCAAACTACTGCAAATGTTCCAGTAAGTCCCTGTTGATTTTCAGTGAATGGAACTGTATGTGCAATAGATTTGATCAAATGCTCTATAGAAGATGACAAATGTGGAGCATTAAATCTGCCTTTCAGGAGCACAGTTTATTGCTTACTGCTGCCTACAATACTAACACAGTCAATAATTCATGATTTTCTTTTGTTTAATTTTTTAAATATTTTACTTATTCATTATCTAACCAAGTTTGTATCAATAGCCTACAGGATGGTTTTCAATGAGATTTATTAGGCACTACTGAAAGAGATGAACCACAGAAGTAGCCTCTTCAAACCCCCAAACATCTATTCCAAGCTCTCTAGAAAAGATTTCAGTTTAACACCGTTAAAATTAAAATGGATATGTAGCCACTTACAAATTAAAGATAGCATATCTTATCTGGAGATGGTAAACTCTTTAGAAATATATTGCTTCATTTCATTATTCTTAAAAACACCTAATTCTTGACTTTTTTGAAGAGTGTTTTTAAATTGAAGTTTTATTGATTTTTTTAAAATACCACAGCTATATATGGTTATATCTATCTCACAATAAATGAAACAGGAAAAATCAGCAGACACAGGAATCACATCTGACAGTTTATACAACATTCTGTACCATGCTTCTTCATCTTTCTAAGGAAAGAAAAGGGGTATATTTTCTTAATTATTCTCTGGGACTAAGATGCAATTAAAATGTTATAAATTCTGGCTTAGTTTTATTGTAAAAGAATAAATTTCCAACCATGAATCTCAATGTAATTCCTTAAATAATTTCTAACAGTTCATAAAATGGAAGATTACTTTTACTTTTCAATTTTATTCTCATTCTTTAAAAAAGTATGGAATATTATTCAATATAAACTGAAAAATGAATATACTCTATTTTATGTATGCACTTCTCTCACTCAGAGCACTTGCTTTAGACCTAGGTTATGGTAAAAAATAGAAAACTTTTCTTACTCAATATTTCCTTAGGTTTTAATCATGTCTTTATGTGTTATACTACAGCATTGAGAATGCTAATTTATATTACTTAGGCAAAATTGCTTGCAGCTGAAAGATCTGGTGACCCAGTCACAAGTGGAATATCTATTAATTATTTCACTTACTTCACATCCTCCGTCTTCCTCATCCTCCTTTTCATCATTGAATAATGCATTCATATCACCAATAAAAATAACTAGAATCTGTATGGTACTTTGCTGTTTGCAAAGTGTTTTTATAAATATTAACATCTGGATCCTTAGAACAATTCTAGACAGTAGTTCTTACTATCATCCCCATCTCACAGATGAGGAAATGAAGGCAATAGGAGCTTAACTGACTTGCTCATGATCATAGAACTGAACAATATGTCTGAAGGCAAATTTGAACTCAGGTCTTCCTGACATTTGGTCCACACTCTATCTACCCTGCCACTTAGTTAATTATAGATAACATTTACTTTCTGGAAATGATCTATGACACTATGCTAAGCATATAATTATTACCTCAGTTGGTCTTCACAACAACCCTGGCGATAGGTGTTCTGGATAACGGACAATGCTCTCATGTGTTCCCAGTCACCAATGGAATGAACAAGGATGGGTGCTTGCTCTCATGCCTTTAAGCATGATGTTTTCAGCTATATTGTCAAGTGCTTTCAATGAGGATGAACATGGCACCAAGGTTAGCTGATGGAAAATTCTTCAACGTGAAAAGACTACAACCAAAGCCCAAATGGAAGGAGTGTTTGTGCATGATTTGCTGTTTCTAGATGATTGTGCACTCCATGCAGCCTCTGAAGCTGAGATGCAACAAAGTATGGACCAATTCTCTGCTGCTTATGGTAATTCTGGCCTAACAATTAATACCAAGCAAACACAAGTGCTCCATTAGCGACCACCACACTATCCAGGGGCAGCTAGGTGGAGCAGTGGATAGAGCACCAGGGCAGGAGTCAGAAGGACCTGAGTTCAAATCTCATCTCAGACAGTTGACACTCACCAGCTGTGTCACCTTGAACAAGTGACTTAACCCCAACTGCCTCATCCTGGGTCATCTCCAGTCATCTTGGTGAATATCTGGTCACTGGATTCAGATGGCTCTGGAGGAGAAGTGAGGCTGGTGACCTGCACAGCCCTCCCTTACTCACAACAAAGTCAAGTACAAGTCATGTCATCATTTCTCTACTGGCATAGTCTTTTTTGGCAATGAAGGATGAACACACACACACCACACCATCCATATGTGGAATTGGTTACAACAAATGCTGAAGTTTTGAATGCTGTGTATAACTTCACTTACCTTGGTAGTGGTACATCCCCTATATCGGGATGTACACATTGACAATGAAGTTTACTCATGCATTTCCAGAGCTAGCTCAGTGTTTGGGAGTCTGAGAAGAAAAGCTTGGGAGAGAAGAGGTGTTAGACTGACTACCAAACTGAAGGTCTACGGAGCCATTGTGCTGACCTCATTGTTGTATGCCTGGGAATCCTGGACGGTCTACCAGCACCACACCAGGAAACTGAATTCCTTCCATTTGAATTGTCTTAAGGAGATAGGTGCTATTTTTATCCCCATTGTAAAGATGAGGAAACCAAAGTTAAATTAAGTACCCAGGGTCATGCAGTGAGTAAATCTCTGAGATCAAATATGAAGGCAGTTCTTCCTGACTCCCAGCCCTGTACTCCATGCATTGTACTATTTAGCTACCTATAATTTAAGTAGTTTAATAATTGATTCTCTTGATGTATAACAGAGTCCAAAGTATGCAATTCCATTTAGGAAATTACGGACTTAAAAAAACATTTCAGGAACTTTGTGTGGTATTAGAGCTAATTTTCAGAAATTGTTGTTTAATATACATATTTAACCTTTAGGCCTTTAAACTTCACTACTCTGATAAGCAGTAGGGGTATTTTAGTAATCCATTTGCATAGCTTATTGAGAGAAATTTACATCTAGTGAATATTTCTACTTATTTATGTATTTACGCTGACACCTAGTAGCACTCTTTTGACATATAAACATTTACTTTTGCCCCTTCCCACATGAAGATAAGTTGATGTTGAACCTGAGAGGCATTAACATAATTAATGAACAATGATTTTCGTTTTGTTATTTCTTTTGTTTTGTCTGTTCCAAGTCTTTGTAAAGGCAAATGAAGGTCCACCTCACTATACTGGACATTCTAAATAATGGGAGCTGAAAGAATTAGCCCTAATATCTCCAGTGCTGAAAATCTCTATATTTATTTGTAGAAGGAAAAATGAACAATCCTTTGTGAGACTTGTGTCTTATGGATCACATTGCCCATAGTTATGCAACAGATTTTGCACTATCATCTTAATTCACATTATTTTAATTAGTTTAATCCTATTCCTTAGAAATATATTTTATCCCTGAGGGAAGGGGAAGAAAAAAACAACAAAAGATAGAAATTTACATGATAACTTTATAATATATTTAAAAGGAATGGTAAGTTGTACATAATAGATTTGCAGTTTCATATGCAATTATCTTTTAAAAATTATTGTACTATGCTATGGAAATGCTTGTTTTTTTTCTCTATAAATTAAAAAGAAAAGATAAAAGAAATATGTTATGGCGCATCAACTGACAACAATCCATTTCTCCCAATTATAGAATTAATAATGCATTGATTTCACAAAATAGAGTGAGATATTCACAGAACTGTTAAATCTGTTATCTTTAATAGTATGTCTCAAAGCAATAACCTCTCTTTGTCAATGAAAGATAGATTTTTTTTAAACTGGATCTCTGATTCCATCAGTAGTCGTAGCTTTTTCATGAGGAATTTTCGCTGCAAATACATATGAGACTATTTTCTTCAACTTTTTTCTTGGAGAGTTGCCCGAGAGTATTCAGAAGTGAAATGATTGGTCCAAGGTCATACATACTCATCAGGTGTCAGAAGAGAAAATTCAACCTTAGTGATTGATCTCACTTTCCTATCAAGTATATTATGCTGCCTTTATCTATGAAAAATTCTACTACAAAAATGATTTCTTTCTTTTGTCTGTGTCTCGGATTTTATCTGCATTAGAAACTATTCTGTTGAGCAAAAGGAAAGGGTTTCTAATAAAAGGATGAAAAAGAATGGATGAGTCTCAGACAAGTAACTATTTAGATATATTGTGGTAAAGGAGATAAGTGTTAGACTTGGAATTCCAAAATACTTCTTTTGCTCTATTTTTATATTGTTCAGAGTCTTTTTCACTTTCAGCTTCAGCTTCTTTCAAGTGACATAGCATATTCCAACTTGTACCGTAAGTGTTGGATGGTCCTTCTTCTCTGAGATGAAATTGGTACACTTGAAAATGTAACTACCGAAGAAAGTGTAATTGACTCTGTGAGACAGCTAGGTGAACAGTATAGCGAATGCAGCATCTGGCGACAGGAAGACCTTAATTTAAATAGAGCCTTAGAAACTTATCAGTCGTGTGACCCTAAGAAAGTTACTTAATGTCTGTCTACCTCAGTTTATTCAACTGTAAAA
>JAQQSK010013711.1:0-11388 GCA_028658325.1 Potorous gilbertii
AACTTTTCAGTATCTGGGTAGTTGGTGGGATTACACATACACACACACACACACATACATGTGCACACACACAGAGACAGAGAGCACAGTGTGAATTGAATAGATGTGATCATATCTTAAAAAAATGAAGTTAAGTGGTGAGAGAGAAATGTATTGGGAGGAGAGAAGGAGAAATGGAATGGGGGAAATTACCTCTCATAGAAGAGGCAGGCAGGAGACTTTTTAGTGGAGGGAAAAGGAGGGGAGCTGAGAGAAAAACAAGAAGTTTACTCTCATTGCATTCGACTAAAGGAATGAATAAAGTGCACACTCATTTTGTCATGAAAAAATCTGTGTTACAATACAGGAAAATATTGTAAGCAGCTAGAAAGAAACTATTCGAGTATTGTGGAAATACAATCAGTATAATACAGGATCTGGCATCTTCTACATTAAGGGATCGAAGGGCATGGAATATGATATTCCAGAAGTCAAAGGAACTTGAATTAAAATCAAGAATCACCTCCCCAGCAAAACTGAATATAATACTTCAAGGGAAAAAAGTGGTCATCTGATGATAAAGAGGACTTTCAAACATTCATGATGAAAAGACTGAATATAAAATTTGACTTTCAAACACAAGAATGAAGAGAGGCATGAAAATGTAAACAGGAAAGAGAAATCACAAAGGACGTTCTAAAACTGAACAGTTTACATTCCTACATGGAAAGATAATATTTGTAACTCTTGAGAATTTTCTCAGTATTTGGGGAGGTGGAGGGATTTTACACACAGATAAATACACACACACAAAGAGTACAGGTTGAGTTGAATCAGAAGAAATGATATCCATGAAAAATAAAATTAAGGGGTGAAAGAGGAAAATATTGGGAGGAGAAAGGAAGAAATGAAATGGGGCAGACTGACACTTATAAAAGAGATAAAAAAGCATCTTTTTCAAGGGAGGAGAAAGGGGAGGAGATGAGAGGAGAAAAGTGAAATTTAATCTCTTCACCTATGGTTTAAGGAGAGAATAACATACTCACTAAATTTGGTGTGAAAATCTATCTTGCACTACAAGAAAGTAGAGGAGAAGGGGAAAAATGGGTTGAGAGGGTTGATAGAAGGAGGGAGTTTGATACAGGAAGGGCAAATGGAAGAAGGGAGTAACTAGAACGAAACACTTTTGGGAAGAGACAAGGTCAAATGAGAGAATAGAAAAAGGGGGGACATGGTAGGAAGGAGGGCAATATAGTTAGTCCTACACAACAGGACTATTATGAAAGTCTTTTGCAAAAAGACACATACATAGCCTGTATTGAATTGCTTACCTTCTCAGGGGGGCTGAGTGGGGAGGGAGGGAGAGAAGTTGGAATTCAAAGTATTAGAAACCAATGTTGAGAATTGTTATTGCATGTACCCAGGAAATAAGCAATCGAGGTAATGGGGTATAGAAATTTACGTTGCCCTACAAGAAAATAGAGACAATGGGAATAAGAGAAGGCTGCGTTGTGATAGAAGGGAGGGCACATTGAGGGAAGCAATAATCAGAATGCAAGATGTTATGGGATTAGGAGGGTGAAGAGACAGGGAGAAAAAATGGAACTCACAATTTTGTGGAAATGAATGTCAAAAATCTAAGAATAAATAAATAAAACTATTAAAAATAAAAAAAGAAATAATGAGCAGCCAGACTTCAGAAAGAAAAAAAAAACCTGGAAAAGCTTACATGGACAGATGTTGAGTGAAGTGAGCAGAGGTAGAAGAGCATTATACATAGCAATAGCCGCATTATGAGATGACTAACTTTCATAGACTTGGCTCTTGTCAATAATGTAAGGATCTAAGACCACTCCAAAAGACTTATGATGGAAAAATTCTGTCCACATCTGGAGAAAGGACTATGGTGTCTGAATGCCAATCAAAACACAATATTTGTTCCCTTTTTCCTGTGTTGGTTTGTTTTGTTTCTTCTTTCTCGTGGTTCCTCCCATTTGTTCTAATAGTTCTTTACAACATTACTAGGGTGAAAATATGTTTAATATTAATATACATGTGGAGCCTATGTCAGACTGCGTGCTGCTTTGAAAGGGGAAGAGGCAAGGTGGGTAGAAAATCGAAAACTGAAGAGCTAATGGAAGTGAATGTTGAAAATTAAAAACAAATAAATTTTATGGAAAATGTATCAAATCTAAACTACTAGGCCACTGCTCTGAATCAGAATCAACCTGGTGTAATCATGTTACTCTCTCTATCTTCCCAGTGACTCCATTTTGTTCCCAATCTCTGTCTACTGAAACTCACTTGGATGAAATCACAGAAGTTGAGCTTTGTCAAAATTTCAGATGATACCCAGCTGGAAAGGATAACTAAAACATTTTGTGGCAGAGTTAGGATTCAAAATCATTTTGACAGAATAAAATAATAGATAAAACTTAAAAGGGTTCAATTTAATGGGGACAAATATAATGTTCTTAATTTATATTTAAAAACTCACCTTCCAGGTAGGAAATGCATGGCTAGAGAGTAATTTGGGTGTGGGTAGGGTAGAGTGGATCTTAAGGTTTAAGTGGATCACAAATGTGTGCGAACAATGGGACATAGCATAAAGAAAAGAAAAAAAAGACTAATGTTATCTTTATATAACATTAAAGGATAAACTATAAAGGAGTATAGTATTCAGAACCAGGGAGATTAAAGGTCTACAGTACTCTGCCCTTCTCATACCACACTGAGAGCATTTTATTCATTTCTACATGCTCTATTTTAGGAAGGAAAAGCATATATAGAGCTTGAATATAAAAAAGTTGGTGAGAAGAGGGAATTACAGTTCTAGTCATTCAATTATATTATAAAGCAGCAACCATCAGGAGGAAGCAAAACATCACAGTAGCTAGAGTGTTGGATTTAGTCTTCAGTTCTGATCTGAATATTTCCTTTGCAACTCTAGAAAAGTCACTTAAAATTTCTATGTCACAGTTTCTCCATCTCTAAAATGGAGCTAATAATAGCACCTACTTCACAGAGATTTTGTGAAGATAAAATGAAATATTTGTAAAGCTCTTTGCAAATGTTACAGTGTTGTATAAATGCTAGTTAGCATTACTATTACCAGAACTCTTCAATTTCAGTTTTTAAGTAAAAAAGAACTTCAACTGAAAAAACTAGATGAGCAAGAATCAGACATAATTAAACTCAGTTGAGTCAGAAATAATTAAACATGGTATAGGATAAATTGTAAAGCATAATTTGCCTGGGGAAGAATTCCAATAATAAGTATCACTTGGACAACTGGAAAGTAGTTGTAATAGTAATTGAAATGGAAAGATCTTTCTCATTAATTAATAGGAGCATACCATCTGGTTAAATCACCGGGAAGCCTAAGTTATATGTGGCAGGAGGAGCTTGTTAAAAAGGCAGAAGAGGAAAGATGGAGCAGAAGCAGGAGAAAGTGAGTGGGGTCAGGTCAGAGGGGATAGAAAGCAGACCAACCGACCCAGCATGATAGTTAATAGTGAGAAGGCCCTGGCTGAGGGAGGGGAGGTTTGAGAATGGTTTTGCCCCCTACTGTGATCATGGTTATTAACTTCGTGGTCCCCATAACAGATTTTGCTTTCTGGTTCTGAGATTTGGCTTTCTAATGTTTAAAAAAATGTTTTTCTTCTGCTTTCCATATAAGAGTCTTTTATACTTGGCGATTGTGAACTATGTAGACATATTCATAGTCTCCTCCACTGCTGTAAATATTGTCTTGGCCATACAGCAGTATGGCATAATTTAGGTTCAGAATAGGATGCCGTTTGTGTGATGTGACTATTAAAGTCCATACTCTTGAACAACAACAACAAACTACATACCTTTCTGAGTTAAGGCTAGAAAGAAAATTCTTAGCCAAACAAGGGATAGGAATAATTACAAAAGAAAAAAAAAAGGAAGAAAAGAGACAATTTTGATTAAATGAAACAGAAAAGTTTTGCACAAACAAAATTAATGCAACAAGGGTTAGAAGGAAGACAATTGAAAAGAAATATCTCATGAAATACCAGATCATTATCTGATAGACTACAGCTCAGCATTCATGCCTACGCTGCCCAGATCCTGTCCTGCAGCCCCATCGGGAAGTAAATATAACAGGTGCTTTCTCCCTACCCTCTTGCCCTGCTTGATCCTATTCACTCTGTTCAGCAGGAGCAAAAGTATATACATATATATATATATATATATGCACGTGTGTGTGTCTGTATGTGTCTATGTATGTGTACATGTATACGTATCTATATGCATGTATATATTTTTATATAATATGTATTTGCTGTATCCCTCATTAGAATGTAAGCTCGAGTGTTTCATTCCTTGTACCACCACGAATACTGGCTGCTCAAATTATTGACTGATTATTGCTCTGCTGTGCCTTGGGCTAGGTAACCTCTGTGGTCTTCACTTTTAAAATGTTAACATACATTTTACTGATACTTTTTTTGTCTTTACTTCACCTTCTCAACATTATCATTTTACAGATTAAAAGCAAACAAACAAAATAACTAAAGTCTACTGCGTTTTTTCACTATGTCACATTCATTAACTGAGGACTAAAGAATGTCTCAATCTCTCAGGTCTCAGGCAAGTTTCTAATACTATACAGTTTAGACTTGTTAATTTGGGTGAGTGGAGAGCTGAGAACTCCTTGTGTAGATCATATTATAACTCTACCCCTCTTCCAAAATATAGACATGTATCCACATAACTCAGTACATAATACTTATATTATTCGGGATTTTTCCTTTGTTTTGGCTTACATCATAGATTTAGGAAGGAATCTTAAATGTCCTCTAATCCAACCACCTCGCTTTATATATGAGAATGTTGAGAAGTTTAAGTGAATTGTTTACAGATAATGATAGCTAACATTTTTATAGCACTTACCACATACTAGACATTGTGCTAAGTGCTTTACAATTATTATTTATTCTGATTAACACAACAACCCTGGGAGGTAAGCACTATCATTATCCTCATTTTTCAGATGAGAAAATTGAGGCAAATAGGGTTAATTGACTTGCCCAAGGTCAAACTAGTAGTCAGTATCTAAGGCAGAATTTGAACTCAAGTTTTCCTAACTCCTGGTCTTGGCACTCTATCCACTGTACTACCTAACTGCTCCACCACATGAGATTGTGATTTTTCATGATTCAGATCCATATGTATCACCAGGGCAATAAGTTTATAGCATCAAATATTTAGAATTGGAAGGGATCTTAGAGGTCTTTGAATTCAACCCCTTCATTTTACAAATGAAGAAATTGAATATCAGAGGGGATTAATGATTTGTCCAAAGTTGGCCTTTAAGAGATAAGGTTTTGTGTAAGATCTGGGAATCACTGAAAGAACTGTAGTGTTTCCAAAATACAATCCTAAGAAGTAACAAAGATAAGTACTGGACTGTGGTTTTATTGACATGAGGAAATTCCAAAATTGGCAACTCCATCTACCAATACAGGTCATTACCTTCTCTTCAACTTAGTAGTCCCAGATAATTTGTCTAGTGCACTGAGATCCAGGATAACACAGTCACTTTGTATAACGTGAGCAGGCGTGAACCTAGATCTTTCTGATTCTGAAGTCAGCTGACCACAAACTGTGCCATGCTGTCTCTTATCTCTAAGAAATTCCAAGAGAAAAGTAAAATACAAAATGGTAGTAAAGAAAATACAAATATTAAGTAAGACATGGCTCCTTCCAACATGAAGTTTACAATCTAGTTGGGGATAGAGGAGGAAAAATGGAACACCTGTACAAAAACAATTATAATATAAACCAACATGTGATTAGTGTGTAAGTCAAGTGTTCAAAGGTTAAGGTCCAAAGAAGAATGTATCGTTATTGACTTAGAAGAGTAGTAGTCATATGATGCTATAATTTTAAGGGATTATACTTGAGCTGAGTATTAAATGATGGATAAGATTCAACAGATGAAGATTGTATCTTCAGGGTTTAGCACACTGCCTGACTCATAATAAGCATGTAATGTTTGTTGACTGATTGATTGATTGATTGACTGAGAGGTGGTAAGACCATTCCAGGCAGGAGGAACAATATGGACAAAGACATTAAGACAGAAAAGTATGAGGCAAATTAGAAGGGTTATGAGTAATCCCATTTAACTCAATTAAAGTATACTGGGAGAAGAGAAATGTGAGATAAAACTTGAAAGGTAAGAGTGATGTCAGGTTTTGCATGGCTTTGAATGCCTAGTTAAAAAACTTTGGTTTCATTTATTCAAGGGGACAATAAATAGTTCAAAGATGGTCAGGTGCAAGGTATTCTAAAGGAATTTTACATTAGAAATTTGACATAATTTATGAATGTCCAATATTGAAATGCATAATTAAAGAGATTTTTGTCACCAAAAAATAATTTATTTCTAATATATGAGTACTAAAACATTATCTATCTGTTCTTATATTATTCTTAGTTTGATGAAAATAATAAAAATAATTCTATATTGGGTCATCATAGAAGCTAGTTCACAGACTTTGAAGTAGTCTGTTGAATGCAATAGATGGAATGTCCTTTTAAAAATGAACAATTAGTTCATCAGTGAATATCTGTCAATATTAGATAGAGAATTTTCTAAATGCATACTTTCACTTCATGGACTGATAATTTTGCCTGCTGTTCAAATTTATATAGTTCTGTATTGTTAATGGTCAATGTTTTCTTCAGGGTAATATATTCTTACAGTTTAATTCTTTTATGTTGAGTAATGGAAAAACCCATCCCTTTTTTTCTTATTTGACTTCCTTTAAGTGAGCTGTAAGACATCTCCTTCAGTTCCTCATTGCTATTTTCCAATCTTTATCTGATATATGGAGACTATAAAAATAAAAAACAACAATGCAGTTAATAAATTGAAGGAGAAATCAATTGCCAAGAATACACAGTCTAACAAATTACTGATAAGAAGACATAGAAAAGGTAATACCTGAAAGGATGAAGGATTTTCTTATCATGGGCATTGCCTCTGTGTGGTCATCAATTTTTTCCACACTTTTTTTCCCCAGAAATTATCCATAGAGAATCCATATACCACCCTGAATATTTTGTGAATACTAGTGAAATAAGTAGGCTAGTGTTCTATGGTCACACATCTTTTTGATACTTAGCCAGCACAGCTGGAAAATCACTGAAATCAGAATCAGAAGATGAGGTTTGAGTACTGGCTCAATCACTTACCAGATGTATTACCTGAGAAAGACACTTAACCTCTCTGGGTCTTATTTCCCCATGTTCAAAAATGAATGAGTTCAAGTAGCTAGTCTCTAACCCATTTCAGGTCTGATAGTCTATGATTCTTTCTCTCAGGCTTTTTCACTGTCTTGGGTAAGAAAAATACCACACTTTTCACAATGCTTTGGCATAAAGCACATCAGAGAAAGAACTAAGAAAGAGAAAGTAGGATGAAGGAATATAAAAGGGTCTGACAGGTGGTGAGACAGAACTCTATTTGTCATGGGAGTAGGAATATCAGGGCAGTCAAGCTTTTGGAAATTCTCTACTGATATAAATGATAACTGAAGATGTTTCTGGAACTAATAGCCAAAATTGATATTTGTAAAGAATTGTGAGCTCCTTGCAAAGTCTTAGTGATCTTACATTAAGAATTTGTTTTGTTCTTTGTGTTTGCACCCTGACTGTAACAGATGTGTTGATGGACTGAAAAACAGTAAAAGGTGCAATCTGGTCCTCATGTCTATTATCTATATCACTTCTATTTCTCCCAGGTTCCTGTCCTATAATGTGCCCTTTCCATTATGCCCTGTAGAACTATTGCACTATTTATAACAGTATTCCTCATATTAGTACTCTTCCACTCAGTCTTCTTCCATCTCGTAATCACAGAAACTTAGCTATTGCTTGAAGATATCACACCTATGGACTTTCCCCTCTAGTGCTTTCTTCATGTTACCCTATTTATGTAGGAATAAAAAGTCTTATAAAGTCTTATAGTCTCATAAAACCCTAGAGGTCTTTGAGTCCAATCCTTTCACTTTACAGATGAGCAAAGTGAGTCATAAAAAGTCAACTACTTTGCCCAGAGTCATACAGACACTAAGTATCCAAGGCAGAATTTGAAACAGTCTTCCTGACCTGGGCGTAAACTACTCTTTCTACTATTGTTTCACTGCGGTTTCTCACTGGATCTCAGTTTTCTCATCTCTAAAATGAAGGGATTGGACAATGATAAAATTTTAGATTTGGAAGAAACTTCAGCATCTGTCTAGCCCAAAATTGTACATGAAGAAAATCTTTGCTATCATATGTCTAACAATGATTATTCAGCCTCCACTTGAAGACCTTCTTCAAGGAACTCATGTCACTCGTTATCTCCTGAGGTGATTCATTCAACTTTTGAACACCTCTAACTATTGACATTTTCCCTCTCGATATCTAGCCTAAATTGTCCTCTTCATAAATTCTATCTATTGACCCTGATTATGATCTCTGAAAGTTTGAAGCTTTTACTGAGGGCTTTAGAACAAATGGAATCTCTCTGCCACATGATAGTGTGTCACATATTTGAAGAGAGATATCATGTCCCTCCAAGTGTTCACTTCTTCAGACTTAATATCCTCAGTACTGATCTAGAGAATCTCTAAAATCTGTTTCAGCTGTAAATCTTATGATCCTGGTTGTAATTTTTGACTTTGAAGCGAACTGTCAAAAAGTTACGGATCTGTGTCTGGCCCTCAATTCTAACTTTGGATGGATGAAGTTTCACTGAAAATAACAATCTTGTAATTGTTATGTTGGAGGCAGAAGCCAGAACAAAGTAGCGGTTTTGTCCAAATGTAGTTGTCCTCTCTTGTAGACTCCAAGCATTGGAAACCATGATGATTATCACAAAGGAAGCATGGTTCACCTGTGACATTCAGTAGGCAGTAGCACCAATACAAGAAAGGACAGATGAGATATTGAGATTAAGTTGAAATATAGAAATTTACATATCATCCATGTAAATTAATTACTTTGAACCACCCCCTTCAACCAGAATAACCATGAATAATTGGCAATGAGTCAAGGGTGAGTAGAGACAGTGGCCAAGACAGAAGAGTTTGCTCTTTGAAAAATCAAGTTTACTCCCCAATGAATGCACTCCATTATTGAGGGAGTGGCAGAGTTAGAACACTACCACTTTCCCAAACTACATGAGATGAGACAGAAATTACAATAGTACTGGTTAAGACCCAGGCATACATGGCTATGAGGCAATTCATGAAGACTTTAGATATGTTCAATAAAAAATTCTGGCTCTTATGCAGAATAGGTTCTACTGGGCCAAGGTAATAGTGGATATTTAGAAGAAGTATCATACCTGTGGCCAGTTTATTCAATGGAAATTGTTCAACTACTGAATAAAATTATTTACTTGGAGAAACTAAGCCACAGTAAACATCTAAAGTTAACATACATAGAATTTTTTGTCTCTGGAGTGGAAAAGAAGGAACACCAGTAAAAACCTAACGATTTTATTCTATCTATACATGCATTTTCAGATGACAATACAAGGCTTTCAGAATAGCCAAGATAATAGTGGCTAGAATTTATTTTTACGGTTCTCAAACTGCTTCACATATATTATCTTATTTTGTCCTCATAATAACCCTATGTAGTAGGTACCATTATCATCTCCGTTTCGCATTTGAGGAAACTAAGGCTATATTAAGTATCTCTTCTGGAATTACACGGCTAGTACATTTCAAAGATCACTTATCTAACCCCAGATGTTATGGGAAAAATATGTTGGGCTCTATTTAGATCTTGAGAAAAAAATACTGAATGAGATGCTTGACGTGGAAATAATTAAAATTCAGAATCACACTATTCTCAAGAAATCTCTCAACCAGAGTATTTTAATTAGACCATGCCAATTATACCAAGTAGTGTGTACCTAGTGTTTTTACAGTGTGACTATTAATATATGTTATATATGATATCGTTCCATTTGAAATTATACCATAGACTTTATTCTATTCTTGTTGATGTTTGGGTAAGACACGTAGCAGATTATCAACTTGTACTCAGAAATCCCAGAAGATTGTCAAGCTGTAGAATCTCACCATCAGTATTGAATTTGAGTGAGAGACCAGTTGAGAGAAGCCTAGCAATAGGTCTACCAACTCCTCTAAAAAGAAAGGAAGGAAGGAAGAAGTCTGTAATGCCTGGCACTGTACAAAGTGTGTGTATATATGTGTGTGTCCATATGTGTTTATATACACATACATATACACACCTACACACATTTCTATGTACATTACATATGTAAGTTATATAGATTGATCAGGTTTTTTTTTCAGTTGTGTCCACCTCTTCATGATCCTATTTGGAGTTTTCTTGGCAAATGGTCTGACATTTCCTTCTCCAGTTCATTCTACAGATGAGAAAACTGTGGTAAGTAGAGTTAAGTGACTCATCCAGGGTCACACAGTTAGGAAGTGTCTGAGGTCAAATTTGAACCAAGGAAGATATTGAAAGAGTAGATACAGATATAGATGTACACACACATATACATGTGGTAATATAAAAGTATATATGTATTGTGTACATACGTGTGCATTTTTATATTTGTATATTATATGTATGTTGTATGTATGTACATATGCGTGTATTTTATACACTCATGCACACAAACAAACGCACACATACCACTTTGAAATAATTAAGAATCCCCTGAGCAACACAATGATGAGTCACCATTCAGGGAACTGGTGATGATATATGTACTCACCCCCTGAAAGAGAAGTAGAATAATTACAACACTTTTGCATGTGGCCAATGTGGTGATCTGTTTGCCTTTACCAGGCTGTTTGTTAGATGAGTTTTATTTATTTTTCCCCTCAGTGATGACAAGGGAGAAAATAGAAGGAAGAAAATAAATTCAATTTTCCCCATCCCATGAGTATGACTCACAAACTGTCTGAGTATTGTTACTCATAGATCTTTAGGATCTAGCCCTGACCTTAACTAGTCATTTATGTCATATTGCCATGTAAACTTTTCTACTACTTTAAATACATAAACTATTACTATAATGAGGTAAAGCAGTAATCTATATGCATGATTTTTTTTCATATGCAACCATTACAGATGGCTTTTCAAATTTCTGCTTATCCAAAAAAGCATTCTTGCTCTATGATTTCAACTTGAGTTCAGATTGTAATGAATTAAATCCAATGCTCTATTCTTCTTTCTTTTTTTTTCTTTTTTTTTAAATAAATTTATTTAACATTTTACATTCATTTTCACAAGATTTTGGGTTCCAAAATTTTCTCCCCATTTGTCCCCTCCCCCGTCCCCAATACACTGGACATTCTAATTACCCATATCACCACTCTGCCCTCTCTTCTATCA
>JAQQSK010013712.1:0-11388 GCA_028658325.1 Potorous gilbertii
ATTCCTCAAACTATCTCATAATCTGCTTCAGAAAGTTATATTCTTTGTTATAATACCTTTGTGGTGACTCAAAATCCCAACCTTCCCCCCTTTTCTTTTTGGTTAAATAGGAATGATCACAGAATAGGCTGTGTTTTCTGGATTCTCTATTACATTTTTTAAAAGAAGAAAGAAGATACCCTGTCTGATGCAGGTGCTAAACATGGGGTTAAAATGTTTCCAGCATGATTTTCCAAGTTCTTTCTCAAAGCAGAAAGAACTTGGCAGGTTAATTTACATGATTGACAGACAATATAGAAGTTGAGGGAGGGGATAAGATTCACAACACCACTTCTTCCTACCAGTTCTAAAAAGTCTATACATGAGGTTTTCCAAAAGTAGCAATGGATCTTAAACTGCTATAGATTGGGGGAGGGGTGCTTTCATCATTATGGCTTAGACATGAATCCCACTTGAAAAGATGAGGGGAAGAGAGCAGACACAAAAATTGAGAGAGAAAACATCAGGACTTAGCATTTTTATCAAGTATTTCCTTACAAGAACTGTGGGGGGTATAAGGAAAGACAGAAAAAAGAAGTTACTAACTAGAGTAAAGGAATGGGGGAGAGGGGCAGAGGACTGAAAATAGTAGATTTTCTTCAATGACTTTATTTCTGGAAAACAGTTTCCAGAAAGGTTGAAAATATCTTTCTGGGTCAGTAGAGGGTAGTTTGAGAAACACAGAAGTCAAATTACAAGGGGAAGAGAAAGAACGGGTGCGGGGAAAGGAAAGGAGTGGGGTGAGGAAAAGCCACATTTATCTGACTCAACAGAAGCAGTTATGATCAAGAGAAGGAAAGGAAGCTCAGGGGCTGCAGACTGTCACTGAGAGAGAAACCAGCCAGATAACAAACGAAGGCACTGGGTTTAATCTGAAAGATTAGAATATTCTAATCAGTCCCTTCTCTGCTGGAAAAGGAATGGGGAAGGAATAAATCTGAGGGGGCAGGAGGTGGGAAGGCTAGTGGGCTACCACTAAGGTCACTATCACTCCTCAGAAAGGAAGCCAGTGCACAGACTACTCCTGGTTCTCCCTCTCTCTCTCAAAAAAAAAAAAAAAGAAAGAAAGAAAGAAAAGAAAAGAAAAAGATCATATTTCTGGGCCATCAATCAGCATTAAGCTGCTTAAGGGTGCAGAGCAATTCGGTACATGCAGTTGCCAGTAGCAACAGGCACACACTCATTATGGGGTGGGTAGTAGGGGTGTAGGAGAGGAAGGCCTGGAGTGGGGGGTGGCAGAGAGTAGAGCCCAGGAAATGACAGGTCAAGGGAAAATGAGGGTGCAGGAGGTGTGTACTAGGGGGAATGGATTAGATGCAGCAGGCCCTTCACCATCTGGGAAGGGAGTTCCCAGATCCTTTACTCCACAGTGCTCTCTGGTCCCGCCTCAACCAGTCAGTCAAATCTCCCTACTCTCCATCTCCCCCTCTCCTCATCATCTAAAGTCCTCATAAAGGAAGGGCAATGCCAAGGGGAAGGAGCTGCCCACTGCTTTGCCTGGGTGGCACTAGAGTCACTTGGGGAGTTCCTCCTCTATTCCACCCACCCCGTGAGGATCCGACTCTTCCCCGCCCCCTTTCTGTTGTGTGGGATGTGCCCCCTCGAGTGAAGGTTCATGTGTGAGTGCACAGAGACACAAACACACAGACACATACACACAGACACGTGCGTTTGTTTCCATTTGTGTTTCCAGATTTTTAGCAGGCTTCCTGCGTGAAAGCAAGGACCCACAGGTGGAGAACGAGAAAAGGGCAACTCTTGCCTGGGCAGAGAAGGAAAAAGCTCCCAGGAGTGGGGTCTTGAGAGAGAGAGAGAGAGAGAGAGAGAGAGAGAGAGAGAGAGAGAGAGACACACACACACACACACACACACACACACACACACACACGCGGGCGCACACACACATACAGGCACGCACTCACGCACATACACACACACAGAGAGCCATCACGTCCCTCAAATAATGAAGGCAAAGACTAGGGACCTCAGGCCATCTCTCAACTTCTCCCCCTTCATGGTAAGAGGGAAAGGAGTCGGGCACTGGTAGATAGAGTGGAATGAGAAGATCTGGCCGGTCTTAGACAGTGAGGGAAGGAGGAGAGATGCCAGAGAGGGAGGAGGGGAGGAGAGAGAGGAGAGAGGGGAGGGGACTCTGCAAAGAAAAGTGGGAACGAAAGGGATCCAGGGATGGGGGCAAGAGAGGACTCGGGGACCGGCGAGGCGGGGGCCAGTGGAAAGGAGAGGAAGGCCACAGGCCAGAAGGGAGGGAAGGAAGGAAGATGGAGGGCTGGGGGCAGAGAAGAAGCGGGGAGAGTCTTAGGTAGGATGGAGGAAGGTAGAGGGACAAGGATCTAGCTCCTTACCTGGCCTGCGCTGAAACATTTTGAAGCCGGGAGTGGAGCGGGGGAGCTTTGCAGCCAGGGGCAGACACTGTAATCCTAGAAAGTCTGGGAAGGCGAGGCGCTGGCAGGAGAGCCGGGAGTTGCCAAACTTCCCATGTCCAGAGCGCACGGCCGCTAGCAGCAGCGGCGGCAGCGGCGGCAGCCTGAGAGAGCCCCGGCAGCAGCTGCCCAGCCCGGCCCGGCCCTAGCCCCCCTCGCTCTCTCCGCCGCCACCGCAGACAGGGAAACCTCTCACTCTCTCTCGCTCCCTCTCGCCTCTTCCGCTTTGTTGTGCTTCACTGGCTCTTTCTTTTCTCCCCCCCCTCTCCTCTCCCTCTCAGGCTGTGGGACGTTTAACATGTGTTTGGGGAGGGCCACTCGGCTTTGAGGTGCCACTTTCCTTGGGGACGAGAGCTTAAAGAGCAGATCAAGAGAGCGCCCGGCTGGGGATGCTCTGTGTGTGATCCTGCTCTGTGACTCTGGCCCATTAATTCCCGCCCCCTACCCCCTTCCCCTCCCCTCCTGTCCCCAGCCCCCCCATAAGAAACTGCTTAGGATCGGGGCTGTCAAATCCAGCCCATCTGCTGCAATCATAATCAGTCTCAACTGAATGGTTCTGACAAATCTGTGCCTGCAGCCTGAGTCAGTCAGGAAAATCAGTGTGAGATAGTAGCGAGGAGGAAGAGGAGGGAGGTGGGGGAGAGAGGAGAGGAGCTCCGGGAAAGGGTCTGTATGGGCTTCTATTGTCTGCTGTGAAGTGAGGACCTGAAGGGGTAAGGCAGGAATTGGGAGGGGAAGTAGAGTTTTCCTCTCTCTATTTCTGGTAGGAAAAATAAATACATCCTCCCCACCCTACCCCAAACCTTCAGCCTTGGTTGAACAGACCTCTGTTAAGGAAGGAAAGGAATGGTTCCCTTAATCTGATTATCACTGTGTCTATCCTGTAAGCTTCAGCAATCCTTGGAAGTTTTATCCTTGGCAGGTAGGGGTTGAAAGGACTTAGTTTTATAGCACTCGAGTAAGCACCAGTATGGGTTTGGGAATAAAATGCTTACAACAGGAAAATGAGGCATGTGATTGGAGAAGATGTTTGGCCATTTGCCAACTGTTGGCATTCTTTTAGGGAGCGTGGAATCAGCTTATAGGTGAGAAAACAGGGAGAATACCTGCCTACTACGGATTTCAGATTCCTTCAGGGTGTATCTTTTTGTCTGTTAACAATGTTAGTTTATTTATATATTTTTTTAAAAATTCATTTGGCAAGCAATAAAACTACATTTAAAACCAAATATTCCTTTCTCAAACATAAAGTTGTTGTTGCAGATAAAATATTGTTCCATTTTTAAAGTAATATGCTCTAATCAGCCTCAACTATAACTTGATGTTTTTATATAACAAAACATTTCTCATCTTCAAAGAATTGACTGAAAATTTAAAAGCACAGTCAACAAGTACAATCTTACTAATCTTAGAGCTGGGATGAATAAAACCAGTGGAATCTTGGACTGTTTGTGTATGTTTCTTTAAAAATGGTAAAAAAAAATAATATTCAATTACATATATCAGTATAAAACATCAATTATATTATAATATATTTTATATAATTATGGAATGTATTTATATTTAATGTATTGCATATAATATACAATATATTATATATAATATCCATATAATATCTATATAATATATAGCAATGCGTGCTAGTGAAATATTTTATTTGATAAAATATCAGTTGTTGCAAACTGTAGGGGAAAATATTCTTGGGTATTCAACCAATTCATTCTTAGCGGTATATAAGTTCTGCAAAAATGCATTACACTGAAGACTGATGGAGTTTTAAAATAGTGTTCAAATGACTCCTCTCCTTTATATGTGAAGAATATATGCAAGCCCCATTAAGCTCTCACATATCTAGACAGGAACTGTTTCTTTTACCTATTTTATAAGTCAGTGGTGCTTAAAACTATGTCACGTACTCAATGGCTAATGACAACAGGAAGATATCATTGAGGTGTTGTGAGTAGAACTGCATACTCCTCTCACAGTGGATAGGTGAGGGCAAAACAGGAATTAATTGTTCATTTCTCAAAACATAAGCAAGCAGAGAACAGTTAGATTGCTCACTGTCAGATTTTTGTTTGACTAATGTTGGAGAAAGATAAAGAAACCTGGTTAAAAAAAATAAATTCTCTGACCATTTTTTTTCTTTGTTCCCTGTACTAGAGAAATTATCCACTGAAAACTCTAAAAATGCATACTTTAGTATTCTGATAAAGTACTTTTGTAATTCAGTATTTAGTATTTTAATAGGTACCGCAATCTGGTAGAAAGAGGGTCATCATGTCAGGATAAGAAATACTTTGCAGAGTTCTATCACTAACTATATGAACATAATCAATTCACATTAACCTCTCAGGGACTCAGTTTTCCTATTGTAAAAGGAGGATAGTAATACCAGACCTAAGGATAAATGTGGTTAATATAATGTGATCATAGAGAGGTATAGAATGCCTACAATATCTGTTCTGAGATGTACTTTCTCAAGTACATGTATATTGGATATTCAGCATGGCAGAGCAGATAACTAGCTTTAAAGTGAGAAAAACTCTAATTTAAGACCTGAATACAAGGCCTGCATCAGATACTAACCTCATGATTGCGTGATGATGCACAAGTCATAACCTCTCAGTGTCCTATAAAACCCTAAAACTGAGTTGTTAATTTGCATCAGTACAAGGAGTTTCCACACTGGGGACTTCCTATTATTAAGAAATCCCAGGTTAAATCAATCTCCCTTCTCCTCCCAATATAAATTGGTATTATTTTAGAAGGCAAAAAGCACTACATAAAATGCAAGCTAGTGTTATTTCTGATCTACTTAATCAGTAAAAATAGTCTTTCATGAATTTTTAATCATATCATTTTTAGCTTATATCTTGAGATTCACCAGTTTGACTCTTCATGACCTCACATGGGATTTTCTTGGCAAAGATACTGGAGTAGTTTGCCACTTCCTTCTCCAGTCTGTTTTTACAGAAGAGAAAATTGAGGCAAACAGGGTTAAGTGACTTGCCCAACGTCACATAACTAGTAAGTGTCTGAGGTCAGATTTGAGCTTCGGAAGACTGGCACTCTATCCACTATGTCACCTAGCTGCCTTAAAAAAAAAATCACCCATACAGGTTATAAAAATGTTTTGAGGATAAAGGCAATAGAGTGAAGTAAACTTGTGTAGTGAGGTATAAAAGATGTTTTTACACATATAATAATGTAAGGCAATTTTTCTGAGGGGAAAAAATAAACAGATATCTGATCCTGAGAGACACTGTTGTGTTAGTTTTACTAATACTGTCAATATATCAAAGCCTCATGGACTCATTTATTTCTATTAAAACAAATAATATAGTGAAAGAACATTCAGGAAAATAATAACCTGTGACCAAGGAAAAGAAATACATTGTTATCCATTTTACCCCTTTCACACTATTGTTTTTCAAATTTGAAAGAACCTTTTTTTGATGGGGTTTAGACTCTGAGAACCTCTTTGAATTCCCCTTGAATCTTCCCACTTAATCTGGCCTTTCATACTCAAATCTGTTGCCTTTGTTCTAGCCTGGCCTTCCATTGTCTGTTACCTCTGGATTGCCCCACCTGCTTCCCACCCAAATCCTCCGTGGTTTGCTATCTCCTGATTGCCTCCAGCTGTTTCCAACCCTTCACCAGTCACCCCGGTCCCATTGAGGTCCTCCTTGGACTTCTCAAGACCTTCCCTAAACCCCTAGACTACCAGACCACCCCCAAGATCCCTCCTACAGTCTTTTCTGTATTTAAGTTCCATCTTGCCTCCATGAAGGCACTCAGATTCAATTCAGCTTAGAGACAGCTGATTTTTCTATCTGGTCTGCTTGTGAATACAAGCTTTACAAATGCTTAGGCTCCTTAAGAGTCAACCCAATATGGCAAATCTTTAATAAACTTTGTTTTTCTTTGACTTTAAGAAGGCTTGAATCTAATTCATTTGAGCAGGACCCGGAGTCTTGGTAGGGGTCCCTAGCACTCCTCAGATCTCAACACTTTCACAGATAAATTATCCACGAATGCTCTTTTTATTGGGTAGCAGAATATCCCCTCTATCAACACATTCATTAAGGACTGTCTATATTTCAGGAACTACCGGAGGCACCAAGGATATGAAGACAAAATTGAAAATAGTCCATGACCTCAAGAAGCTTACAATCTGGCCAGCCATGAAAATGTGTATGTACATAGGTACATGCAAAAAGAAAATAAAGAATAAATACAAGATGATTTGGGAGAAGGCACTAACATCTAGGAAGATCAGGAAAGCTGAAAGTGGGGCTTAAGCTGCTCCACGAAGAATAGTAGCGATTCTCAAAGACTGAGCTGAGGAGGGAGTGGAGGCGAGAGATGCAGTATGGTGTGCATTGAGTATAATGTGCAACAAGGTAGTCTAAAGCTACGTAGAGAAGGCTTTAC
Source organism: Potorous gilbertii (assembly GCA_028658325.1). NCBI lineage: Eukaryota > Metazoa > Chordata > Mammalia > Diprotodontia > Potoroidae > Potorous > Potorous gilbertii. Next base: position 6,918 of record JAQQSK010013712.1, read on the forward strand.
ATTCCTTAAGGGAGTTTGAAAGAAAAGTAGTTGGTAGTTTAGGGGTAATCAAAATGGGGAAGTCAAGGAAGCTCTCTATATAGAAATGCCATCAAAGGATCAAGTATATGACAGCAGAAGAAGAGGTGGGGTCATCTGGGGAATTCATGAGTTACTAAGAAGTGAAGTTAACAAGGCAAAACTCTTGGCCACTTTGCAATGAGAATCTGATAGTAAAAAGGCCCTTAGAAACAAAATTAGAGGTGAGAGTGTGAATGCAGGGCTCATACAATAGGTGGTAAATTCAGGGAAAGTAAGTAAAAAGAGGAAGAAAATGGCTAATAGGCCAGTCCGGAGTGTTATAGACATGGTTATGAAAAAGCAGCGGTCTGTTATTTGCTGGAGAGCTTTTTTAAGTGGAAATGACATCATCTCAACATCATCTACCATTCACTTATTTCTAACTCTTCTACAAAAGAGAAGTCAAAATTTACTCCTTCCAACAGGATTTTCCTGAAGCATTCTGAACATGGTCTGGGTTACTTTAGGGCTGTTAAAGATTTACAATTCAAGAGCTCTGCATCTCATTTAAATTCGTAATATTTTTCCCTTCCCTTACTCCATGGCTTATCTAATCTGTCAGATTTGACTCTTAAACCCAAAGGGAATGAAACAGTACTTTGCACATAACGCCATATATTATGGGGGCTAAATACTTATTATGCTATAGGGAAATGAGTTCATAGTAAAATATTATTACATGATCAATACGCCTTGCTTTGAGAATACATTTCAGATTCAACTCCTATCATTTCCTAGTATACGGTACTCTCACCATTAAACTATCCTCAAGAAACTATATTCTAGAAAAAAACTAACTTATTGTGAGATCTTTGTGGTCCTTCAATAATTAAATCCTTTGGCTACCATGCCAAAGGGTCCCACCTTTTACTGATTTCTGCTCCATAGAATTAAAGTCAGATGGCAATGTATTTTCTACATCTCTTCACTGAAGATGCAGCAGTCTATTATTTTATTATAGCATTTTATTCATTCATAAAATTGTTATACATTGGGCACCTGCAATGCAGCACAAGCTATTGTAATAGGGCTGGAAAATGAATTATGAAGGGACACAATTCTAGCTATGCCACTTACTCAGCAGTATTGACTTAATGATGAATAAAACCCAGCTCATTGCCTCTAAATGTTTTTTTAGCGGACTAAATCCTTTGAATTTGTTCTCAAATCTCATACCCAAGGAGATGGTATTTTAATTTGAACACATAAGAAACTAAGAGGAGAGCCAAGCAGCAAAATGGAGAGAATGAAGATCTTACAATCAGGATGTCCTGTGTTCAAATTTTGTTTCAGGTAATTAATTACTAGCTGTGTAATCCTGGGTGAGTCACTTAATTTCTCTATGCCTTAAGTTTCTTTATCTATAAAATGGAGATAACAGCACCTACCCCACAGCATTGTTGTGAGGATCAGATGAGTTAACATATGTAAAGCACTTCATAAACTTTATTGTTGTTGTACATAATACATTATATGCTCATTTTACCAAAGGGAAAATCCTTCTTGGTATTTTTCTTTTTCCTCTCTTGCCATGCTTTCCCATTCTACCTTTTCTTATAGTTATTTCTGTATATTGTAAATCATATCCCTCTGGTTAGATCACAAACTATATAGAACAGAGACAATATTTCTGTGTCTTATACTTCTTTGGCATTCCCTAGTAGTTTCTAACAAGCAGCTGACAGTAAATATCCGTTGACTAAATAAATTTCAGAAATGGGGGAGCGGGGAAATGGGGGGAGGAAAAGGGGGAAGAGAGAGAGAGAAAGGGGGGGGGAGAGAGAGAGAGAGAGAGAGAGAGAGAGATCCAGTGACAGATAAAACCACAAGAAATCACCTGTATCACTAAAAATTGTTGTCCAACTTTCCTCCAGGGGCTCTTTTTGCATAAGTTTTCTATTTCTTCTGAACCTCAGGGTTGTTTTTTTTTCCAGGTATAAGCAGTGTTGCCTTTAAAGCATGTCACATAGAATGCGTCTGCCACCTAATCATCTAATTCTACCCCAACATTCCATCAGATGTTAGGAATATAGGGCTTGAAAAACAACAAAATTTGGAAAACCTTAGGCTGCACCATACCACCTCCTACAATTCTAATAACAGATGAAATATATACATTTAAAAACTATTAATGATTAAAATGCTGAATAATATTTTGCAACAAAATATTCCAGTTCTATCCACTTAATTATAATGAGTTCAGGTTCTGATAGCATATATATATGGCTAATGAAGCAATAAATATTCTTTTCTTAATGTAAAGATATTCTGCTAATTAACTTAAAAAATTAAACAAATTGTCTTTTTTATAGGTTTTATTGTTTTCTGATCATTAAAAAAAGCAATACTCCTGATGAATAATTTTTTTTCCCAAAGCTTTCTAATTTGGGACTATTGGAATTATAGTCTCTTGACTTATTCTGTATAAGATCAGGTGAAGGCTACCAGAATTTGCCCTCTATTTTCCATATTTCATGTGTTCATGGATTCAAAAAGGAATCATTTCCTCATAATTTAAACTAAGCCCAATGTATTTCTATAATCAAAAAGACTAATAAAATACTAGAATAATGGAAATAAAACAGCAAATTTTATCTTCTCCAATAAAACCCAATGCTTCCATTTGCAGTTTTGTTCCTTTCAAAAAAGGCATAAGGTGGGTGAAGAAGATTTACATAGGACAAGCAGACTGATGAATGGAATCTGGAGAAGTTCTTATTTGAGGAGATAATTGAGATATTTGAATAGCTTATCTAAAAGATGGGCTCATAAAGCATGTAAAATTATTAAATATTTTATCTATATTTCAACATAATTGGCTTCATTTGTAATTCTATGTATGCTATTTTATGCATCCAGAGTACTACGAGGAGTCCAAAAGTATCACCAGAATGCCAGAGGGCCATGACAAACAAAGGTTAAGAACTCCTAGTCCAGAAAAACTAAAATGAAGCTACTATTATTGACATCTTCAAAATCACAAAAACAAAACCCTAGAAAAAAATTAACCAAAATTCCAGAATACTTAAATGAGAGGCCATTCCTTGAAAGTTGAGAGAATATAGGACTAAGAAAAGGCTATTGCTTAGAGTGAATAGGAATCTTGTGGAACACTTAAGAATTGTCCAAAAGGTGACAACACTCTGTCAATAAATTAAAAATGGCTGGATTTAAAAATTAACGCACCAAGAAAGTGACTAAGGGAATGTGCTGGGATAAATCACTAGCCTTTGAAATTGACCTCAAAGAGTACCAGCATGTGCTTCTACAACACATTAGTGGATAATTCTGTCAGACCTGTGGGTCTGCTCCTGTGGGAAAATTCTTAGCTTCTTACACAGCACTACAGAAAGCAGACATGACCTGGAATGCGCCTCCCTTCTCAAAGCACAACACATTGGAAACTATGAGAAATGTGTAGAGTTCATAAAGAGTAAGAGGATGACCTAAGAAATTCACCAGCACCCCATCAAAAGTCCAATTAGGGTGATACTTTCTCAAGCATCAAAATGTCACTTTCTGTTTCTAAACAGAAACAGAAGTGTTGCTTCCAGTTTTCTATCTTAGCAGAAGGAACTAAGGCTTTGAAATCCCATGAGAAAGTTTGCATAAGAATTTATTCAGGTTTTGTACTTAGGGTTGTTCAGATGAGAGTCAGGAAAGCTTCCAGACACCGTGAACCTTTGAACTTTTTGTGGTTTGTTTATCAATATATATATACAAACATTTCAAAATTGTATTAGCATACTTCCTTGTAACATAAACAGCTTGAGCAGTTTCATCAAAGACTCTTTATAGGCAATGAGCCTAGCTTGCCTGCTTTTTGGGCTAGACTCCTATCCTATCCTTATTTGGGCTAGACTGACACCCCCCCCCCAATAATTTATTGTTTTCTAGAATCCACTGTCATAATAGTAACCTAACAGAAGATCATTCTACCCCTCTTCACCTAGTCACTTTCTTCCTCAAAGCATCAGCCTGCTAAAGTGTGACTGAATTTCTTTCTTTAATCTCTTAGAATGTCAGCATAAGTCTTCATAGGGGTAATATGCAGGGTCTAGATCTCTGATAAAGGTGCCTGCTAATTAATTCACTTCATTCTCACAGTCATTTGACAGGAATAATAATCTATGCTATAGTTATGGTGAAATGATCACCCATATGATGAAGATATATATGAACTTTACATATATAATCATTTTTCTACTGTTATAAGTTTAAAGTAATTTTCAGATGTTAACTTTAAAATTATGTAGAGTAAGGTAGTACTTACACTTTAATTCTTTCTAGAAATAGATCTTCTACCCTTCTAATGGCATTTCAGTGAGTCAGAAAAATAAACATGTAATTTTTTAAAAATAATATTGTAAATGGTAGAAACAAACCTCTAGTGTTTTTTTTTTAAGTTTTT
>JAQQSK010013713.1:0-11388 GCA_028658325.1 Potorous gilbertii
TCTTTACCTGATGGTAAGCAGTTTTTTTCTTTGTCAGAGAGGAATGGTGCAATCATCTGATCAATAAAATAACCTTCTATGGTCTTAGTTTTTTTCCCTTTTCTGGGCATTTTCCCAGTCAGTTACTTGACTTCTGAGAGTCCTCTCCACCCTAGCCTTGGTCTGCCCAATTAGTGTTTGGGGTCTGAGATTCAAATTCTTCTCCCTAGCCTCAGGGCTTTCATTGGTGGGCCAGCTTGCTATTCAGGGTAAGATTAAATCAGGTTCTCAGGTGGGGGCAGGGCTCAGTACCCTCAGGGGGTTTATGCGGAGACCTTCCCTAAGGGAGCTCCTGCTGATTTCCTGCCTGCTCAGGGAGCCTCTGGCCGCCTGCTGTCTCTGCCTCTGCCTCTGCCTCTGCTGCTCCCTTGCTGCTGCCTGGGGCCTGAATCCTGGAGGCACCCCGCTCCCCTCTCAGCCCTTCCCCGGCGTCTCTCTCAGTGACCTGCACATCTATGTGTGGAGGGACCCTCCCCGCAGCTGGAGATTCAGTCCTTGAAGCCTGCTCAGATCTGATTGCTCCTCTCAGTGCCGCGTGGCTGGGGCAGGGCAGGGGATGGCCCCACTCCCATCTGGTGCCCGATGGACCTTTGGAATCACTTTTTCTGGGCTCTCTGGAATGGAAATCTCCTTCACTGTGTTGCTGCGCGGCTTCCACTGTTCCATAATTTGTTAGGAGTTCTTTTTAGAGGAAATCCATGGTCTGTGGGTTCGGAGCTACCATAGGTGAGTCTTTCTACTCCGCCATCTTGGCTCTGCCCCCTCACCTTATCTCTTTTGATTAGATGTATTTCTGTTTTTGCTTTGTCTGAGATTAGGATTGCTACCCCTGCTTTTCTTACATCAGCTGAAACACAACATATTCTTCTCCAACCTTGGACCTTTCCTGTGTGTATCCCCGTGTTCCAAATGTGTTTCTTGTAAACAACATATAGTTGGATTTTGATTTTTAATCCATTCTGCTGTCTGTCTCTGCTTTATGGGATAGCTCATTCCGTTTGCATTCACAGTCATGATTGCAATCTGCGTATTTCCCTCCATCCTCTTTCCCACTGTTTGTTCTCCTGTCACCCTTGCCCTCCTCAGTTGTTTTTCCTTTTCACCACCACCTCCTGCAACCTTACCTTCCTTCTTTTACCCCCTCTCTTTTTCTCCCCTTAACCCTTAATGCTTCTACTCTCCCCTTAAGCTTCTCTTCCCCTTTCTTCTCCCTTCCCCTCCTGCTACCTATAGAGCTAGTTAGAATTATATACTTAAATTTATTGTTACCTCCTTGAACCAAATCAAATTAGAGTACCTCTCAAACATTGCTCATCTCCCTCTCTTCTTCCCTTCCAATGTATTTTTTTTACATTTTCCTGTGATGTAATTTGCCATTTTCTGCTTCCTCCTTTTCACACCTCCTGTTACAATCCTTTTTCAGGCTTATAGCACAGTTTTATCATCACATCCTTTATTTTTATACGTTCCCTCTATGGATGTCACATTTGTATTTCCTAATAGATGTACAATTCTTAAGATTAATGGGTATCATCTTCCCTTCAAGGGAGGTAAATAGTTTGCCCAAATTGGGTAAGAAGTTTTTTTATTTTCCTCCTGTTTATCTCTTTATGCTTCCCTTGTGACCTGTTTGCTATCTGTCTCTGCTATTTGGGATAGTTCATTCCGTTTGCATTCACAGTCATGATTGCAATCTGTGTATTTCCCTCCATCCTCTTTCCCACTGTTTGTTCTTTTAGTTCTCCTGTCACCCTTACCCTCCTCAGTAATTTTCCCTTTTCACCACCACCTCCTGCAACCTTACCTTCCTTCTTTTACCCCCCCTCTCTTTTTCTCCCCTAACCCTTACTGCTTCTTCTCTCCCTTTTAGTTTCCCTTCCCCTTCCTTCTCCCTTCCCCTCCTGCTACCTATAGAGCTAGTTAGAATTATATACTTAAATTTATTGTTACTTCTTGAACCAAATCAAATGAGAGTACCTCTCAAACATTGCTCATCTCCCTTTCTTCTTCCCTTCTAATATATTTTTTTACATTTTCCTGTGATGTAATTTGCCATTTTCTGCTTCCTCCTTTTCACACCTCCTGGTACAATCCTTTTGCAGACATAGCATAGTTTTATCACATCATTTATTTTTATATGTTCCCTCTATGGATGTCACATTTATATTTCCTAATAGATGTACAATTCTTAAGATTAATGGGTATCATCTTCCCTTCAAGAGAGGTAAATAGTTTACCCAAATTGAGTAAGAAGTTTTTTATTTTTCTCCTGTTTACATTTTTATGCCTCCCTTGTGACCTGTAGTTGAAGATCGAATTTTCTATTAATTTCTCTCCTATTTGTGGGGAAGGTCTGGAAATCCATTAGTTCATTGAACGACCATTTCCTTGACCAAAATGTTATACTGAACTTTGCTGGATAGTTGATAATTTGTTGTAGTCCCTGATCTTTCCTTTATGGAATATCAGATGAGAATTCTTTTGGTCTTTTAATGTAGAAGCGGCAAGGTCCTTTGTGACCTTGACTATAGTTCCTCAATATTTGAATGGTTTCTTTCTGCCTGGCTTTCATATTTTCTCCTTCTCTTGATAGCTCTGGAATTTGGCAACAATATTTCTTGGGGTTTGGAGTTTGAGATCCCTTTTGGAAGGTGAACGGTGGATTTTTTCAATGACTATTTTGTCCTCGGGATCTAGCACTTCTGGACAGTTTCCTTGATGGTTTCTTGGAAAATATTTTCCAGACTCTTTTTTTCATCATGGCTTTCTGGCAGGCCAATAATTCTCAAATTTGCTCTCCTGGACCTATTTTCCAGGTCAGTTGTTTTTCCAATTAGATGTTTTACATTTTCTTCTAATTTTTGATTCTTTAGATTTTGTTTCACTGATTCTTGCAGTCTCATAGAGTCATCAGTTTCTATATGCCAGAAAATAATTTTTATCAAATTGTTTTCTTCATTTATCTTTTGCATCTCCTTTTCTGTCTGTCCAATTGTTCCTTTTAAGGAGTTATTTTCTCTAGTTAATTTTTGTACTTCCTTTTCCATTTGTCCAATTTCCCCAGTTAGGTTTTCTTCTTTCTTTTCCATTTTTCAATTTTCATTTTCAAAGAGGTATTCTCATCCAATAATTCTTTTTTCATACTTTTAAAATCATTGACCAGTTCTTTTCTATTTCCTTGTTCAGCTGTTCCAGGAGAGTTGTTCATGTATGAGTGCCGTTCATAATCCCTTTTGATGTTTCAGATGGAAGTACAGTTTTACTAGTGAGTTCTTTGTTATTTGTGTTTTGGTTTTGTCCCCATAGAAAGATTCTATGTTTTTTTCACCCTTGTTTTACTTTTTCTTGCTAATGATGGTGATTGTGTATTGTGGCTTCTGATTCTTTCAGTTAGAAGCTGCAGAGCTTGGTGTTGAGCTGATTGGTGTGAAAAAGCTAAGAGCAGGTGTCCTTTTATCCTTTTGTTTTGTGTTTCTCCAATCAACCCTGGGGTCAGATTGTTAAGTGTGAGGGAGTGGTGGTATGATCAAGGGAGATCTCCTCAGCTAAGCTGAGGCAAAAGCAAGCTCAGTGGATAGTGATTCCAGTTGCCCTATTGTCTTCCCCTTTTCCTATGGAGTGCTGAGGAATGCTTAGTTTCTAGTGCAGGTTTTCATTCCTCCTGGGTCTCCTCTCCTAGTGCTGATACTCACCTGAGTCTTCATGCAATATTCCACCCCTCCTGGGTCTCCTCTCCTAGTACTGAGGCTCGCCTGAGTCCTAGTGAGAGTTTCTACCACCCTAGGTTCCCTCTCTTTCTGGTTTGCCTGTACCACAGTAGGAGGAATGCCCCTTAGTTGTTTTCCTAGTCTCAGGTATTATGAGACTATTTGCACCCTATTCTGGTTCCACTGATCCAGGATTTTTCTGAGGAAATATTTTATGGTTCTTTCAAGGTCATCATGGGGGGAGGAGAGAACATTTACTGATCACTCCACCATCCTGGCTCCTGGAAGTTCAAGTAGATGACATACAGACATTTTATCTGCAGGCTAAATATCTCAGTAGCTGCTGCGCCTGTATCTGGAGCTCAGCGACTGTCACTAACTCTGCTCTTTTGGTCTCTCACCCGGAGCTGCTGCTCTACTGGTTCTGACTGCTGTTGCCTCAGGTGTCCCCATGGCTCTCCTGCTCCACTCTGCTAGACCTGTGGCACTGTTCCCTGAGGGCTAGCCTCTGCAGAACATATCCTTTCTGTTGACCTTCCGGTCTATCCTGGGCTGTGAATCTTCCACAGTCTGTCTCCTATTGAATTCTGCATCTCCAAAATTTGGTCAGATTCTTTTTAGAAGTATCTGAAGGAGTCTGTCTAAGAGATTCAGTGAGTAGTTGGTCTCACTCCACCATTCTGGCCTTGACCTGCCCTGGATTAGGTTTTTTAATCCATTCTGCTGTTAGTTTCTGTTTTATAGAAAAGTTCATCCCATTCAAACTAACAGTTATGATTACTATCTGTGTCTTTTTCTCCATCCTATTTCCCCCTAGGTATGCTTTAGTTCTCCTTTCTCTCTTACCATCCACAATAGAGTTTTAAATTTTGACAACCACCTCCCTCGGTCTTCCCTCTTCTGTTAGCCTCTTTTATTCTCCTTTTCCCTTACTGCTTCTTCCCTCTCTTATACCCTGCCCTCCCTTTTCTTTCCCCTTTCCTCTCCTATTGCATATAAGGCAATTTAAATTTCTATACTTAAAGGAGTTTGATATTCCCTCCTTGAACCAAATCAGATTAAAGTAAATATCAAACTCTGCTCATGTCCCTCATCTCTTTTCCTCTAATATAGTGTTTGTGTGTCTCTTCCTGTGATGTAATTTATCTTTTTCTGAATCTTTCCTTTTCACATCTCCCCTTACAATCCCTTTGCACACTTAAATTGCATTTTTCAGCATTGCTTCAGTTGATTTATACCTACTCCCTGTATCTATGTATATTCCTTTTAAATGTCATAATGAATATACAGATCTCAAGATTGACAAGTACCATCTTCCCTTATACGAATTTAAACAGTTTTACTATACTGCACAAAAAGGTTTTCTCCCTGTTTAGCTTTCTATGGCTCTTTTGACACTTGTATTTGACGATCAAATTTTATTTTGAGTTATGGCCTCTTCATTATGAAGGCTTGAAAATCCCTTATTTCATTGAATATTCATCGCCTTGCCTGAAATATTATCCTTAGTTTTCTTAGGTCATTGATCCTTGGTTGTAGTCTAATCTCCTTTGCCTTAAAGAATATCCTATTTCAATCCCTCTGATCTTTTAATGTCGAAGCTGAAAGGTCCATGTGTGATGCTGACTGTAGTTCCTCAATATTTGAAATGTTTCTTTCCAGCTACCTGCAGTGTTTTCTCCTTACTTTGATAGTTCTGGAATTTGGCAACAATAGTTTTCTGTGTTTTCAGTTTGAAATCTCTTTCAAGAGGTGATCAATGGATTCTTTCAATGACTATTTTGCTCTCTGGATCTAGGATCTCAGAGAAGTTTTCCTTGATGATTTCTTGACAAATATTGTCCAAGCTCTTTTTTGCATCATTGTTTTCCAACAGATCAATTATCCTTAGATTTTTTTCCTCTATTTTCTAGATTAGGTGTTTTACCAGTGAGATATTTGACATTTTCTTCTATTTTTTTCATTATTTATTTTCTTTTTGACTCATTCTTGATATATAATAAAATAATTAGCTTTTACATGCCCAATTCTGATTTTTAGTAGATATTTTTTCTTCAGTTAAGTTCTGGATCTTCTTTTCTACTTGTCCAATTGTTCCTTATAAGGAGTTGTTTTCTCCAGTTAGATTTTCTGCTTTCTTTTCCATTTGTCCAATTTTCTTTTTTAAGGAGCTGTTCTCTTCATAAAATTCTTTTTTTCCATATTTTAAAAATCATTAACGATTTTTTCTTTTACCTCCCCAATTTGACTTTTGAAATCCTTCTTTATCTCTCCCAAGAATGTTCTTTGTGCTTGAAGTCAGTTCGTGTTCCATTCTGAGGTTTCAGATAGGAGTATACTCTCAATGTTGAGCTCTTCTGTGTTGTCCCCACAGTAAGATTCTAAGGTCTTTTCTAGTTGCTTCTTGCTCATGATGATTGCCTCTTTTTACATGGCTTTTAAAGTGAATCTCTGCTTCTGAGGCTCAGAGGGATCTGTCTCACAGTTCTTGTGTTGAAAACTTGAGGCTTTGTTTGTTGGGCCCTCGGATTCTTTCAGCTAGAAGCTAGCATGCTTCAGCTTACCTGGTGCTGAACTGGTTGGTGTGTCAAGGCCAGGCTAGGTGAAGCTTTTCTGAGTTTCCTCAGAATAAACCTGGAGTTTGCTGAATGATATGGGGGAGGGATGGTCTGGCCTCAGGAGGTCTCCTCTCTTGAACTAGAGAACAGGCAGGTTCAACCACTGGTGAGCTCCCATCTGTGCTGGTGTCTTCCTGATTCTACTGACTGTGATAAGGCATGCCTAGGTTTTTGTTGGTAACACTTACAGGCTTCACCCCCTTGGAGTTCATGATCACCTCCTTGTTAACTGAGGTGGGTTTGCCTCTGTTCCTACACTGGTCTCCTTCAGTCACAGAAAGAGAATCTCTACTTAATTATTTTCCTAGCTTCTCAAAGGAAGAGATGTTTTACCCCTTCAGTGATCTCCCTATTCCAGGATTTTTCCTGGGGAAATACTTTCTGAGATTTTCAAGGTCAACAACCAGAAGGGGAGAACACTTACAGAGCATTCCCCCATCTTGGTTCCTGGAAGTTTAATTGGGTCACTTACAGACATTTAATCTGTGGGTTGCTAGTCTCAGGAATGACTGCTTCTGTTTCGGAGGTCCTGCGCTTCTCTCTCAGTTCCACTCGACTGTTGTCCTGGGCTGATATGTTTGGCTATTAGCACTGCTATTTCTATTTCAATGTGTCATTGTGGTTGCTGCTTGGCTTTGCTATGGAATCTGTGCTGGTGCAGCCTTTGCCCTCTGCATTCCCCAGCTTCATGTAACAGATCCTTTCCATCAACCTTCCAGGGTGTCTTGGACTGAAAATCTGCCACAATCTGTCTCCTGGTGAATTCTGACACTCTAAATTTTTTTGGTATTTACTTTTTAGAGGTATCTGAAGGATTTTGTGGTAGAACTTAGGTACATCCACACTTTCACTCTGGCATATTGGCTCATTCCTGACTCCCTAAATCTTTACAGAGCTATCTAGGTAAGATTTATAGTCAGCAGAAGCAATGAGGTAACAGTAAATTTCAAGCTCTCATCATAAAAATAACAGATAATTTGATAAATTGTAGATAAGACCAGGTAGAACTAACTTCTAATAGAAGTTCCTTTGTCAGAGATTTGTCATTAATTTCTCCTTATGAAGTATTTGATCTTGCAAGCCATAAGTTCTTGTCTAGATGTATTTAATTTTTTATCAACATATATTACTATTTAACAGTAAATTGTAGAAAGCTGGAGTGTACCCAAAAGGTCAAATATATGAAACAATAATTACAACATGAATCAAAAATGTCTACTTTTTTCATCTATAGCTTCTGTACGCTTGGTTCATAGAATGAAGATCTAATTGTTATTCTCAAATTTTCCATTAAAATTTAATAATATTGAAGGTTTTCTATTTTATAACAAAAATCATGGTTTCACAATTTGCAGTAACTGCAATGACCATTTATTTTTAACTATATTTGCACCAAAAAAATCCTTGGAAAGATAAATGGTCATCCACCCCTAGTTTGAAGATATTCAATAAGGGAGAGGTTAATGCAAGGGCATTCCAAATGCATCACATTCCAGTTTTGAATAATTCTAATTATTAGGACATTTTCCCTCACATTTTATTCCTGAGACATTTTCTGTCTATATGTCCTGCCTTACAAAACAAACAATTCTTGCTGTGGAGTCCAGGTATCTTATTTAAATAATATCTCATATGGACCACTACATCTAGGCTTCTCTAGCTTTATTTCCTTTCACTCCTCAGTCATCTTCTTACTAGTTGCCTTGTATTCATAACTTCTAACTCAACCCTCTCTTCCTATTGTTTTTTAGTGATAGAACTATGATCAAGTTAGTCAAACTATTTCTTCTTAGGTTTATCAGTCTCAGCCTCTATTACTCTCTCTATTCACCATACTAGTTGATTCACAGAACAAAACACCCTTCCCTGCCATGAATCCCCTATAAGTATTTCTCCCCATAGTAGAATATGAGCTCCTTAAAGTAATGAGTGTTTACATTTTTATATCAATACCCCTCAACTCAGTATATAGTAAATACTTAATAAGTGATTTTAAATCTTTAGTCAATTTGCCTTGGTAAATTCTACTTGTTGATGTTCTGGTCAATTGGAAAGTAAAACTACTATAATATTGAATATTACTGTCTTTCATGTACAAGAAAATTTAACTCATGTTCCTCATGTGTTTTCTCTTCTGTAGGCTAGATATCGCAAGGTCATCATCTGACACTTATAGGGACTCATCATCATTTTGATCTCCTTTGTCCTGATGTTCAGCCTATTATTCATTATGATGCTAAAATATGGTATCAATAATTATACACAATAGACTAGACATTGATCTACAATAAATTGTATTTTGTTTGCATTTTGCTCAACATGTGCATAAACAGGAATGCTTTTGAATCAGCACTATGTCATCCAGCAAATCATCTGAAACTGGCCAGGGATTTAGTGAATTGGAATTTCAACATTTTTAAAATGGTATGATATGGTACCAAAGTAAAATTTGTTCGTGGGCTGCATTCAGAGAAATATAGTGTCCAATATTAGAGGTATGATAGTCCTCTTATTCTCTTTGGGAGGCACAAAATGACGGAGGTTGAAGAAAAAAAATATGAGGAAACAGAATCTGCATTAGATATTTTAGGAAAACTTTCAATTTTTAAGGAATCATACTAAGTTTTCTAGAATTAATGAGTTCAGAGGAAAGCTGAGATGTCTAAAATTTAGAGAATATCATCAGATGGGAAATCAAATATATCACCACAAAATACACGTCAAATTAAACAACAAAAATAGTCATAAGCACATTGATAATAGTAAATCACATATAAAAAAGATATTTAAATCATTCAGCACTTTTCATGGAGAATAATTTGAGATGAAAGGATGGTTTGAAATATGATATATCAAAAATTAAAACAAATTGGCTATCTATCAGAGTAGCATCATCTTACATTAAAAAAACATGAGTGGATTCCATACCTTTAACCAAAAGAGGTTAGAAGAAGGAATGACAAAGGAAAGGCCATTATTGTCTTATATACTGTGGGTAATAACAAAAGGCTAAGGTATTTTTTGCATTCTACATTATAATAAAGTTAGACAATGAAGACTTGAATCTGAAAAGAAAACAATCTCCAAAGAAAGATAATGAACAGAAGCAGATGACTATATAAAAAATTAAAGGGGAGGCATAGGTAGAGGAAATCTCTGAATTTGAGGACACTAGGCATATGATACCCCCAAAAAATCAGGATTAGGATTATTCATCCTTCCCCTTTTGCCAAATGTATATGAGAGAGTGGGTATTTAGTCCCAGTTCTTACCCAAGGATTGGATTTGCAGACCCCCTCACAACAACACACTTGTGATGTCCCTCAAATTAATTAGATAACTACTCTGTCTCAGGTCATTGAAGAGGATTAAAAACTGTTAGGTAAAACTTTGGAGGTCATCTAGGCTAAATTGCATCTGAAGGAGAATACTTTCAACCATAAGGTAGCCTGTTATGTTTTGGAAGAGTTATAATTAAGAATTTCCTTCCTTAATGTCATATATGATGAAAATTGACATTTTGTAATGGAAGGAATGAGAATAGTTACCTTTTTCTAGGAGTTCAGATGAGAAAGAGAGAGAAAACAAAGGAAAACTTGAATTTGTTGGAAGACCTAGAGAGAGTTTTGATTTGTTTGTTTCAGTATCAGAGTAGACCTGACCATATTTGTTGACAGAAGGAAACTATTCAGTAGAAAAGGAGTTAATGAAAGTAATGAAATTAGGGATACAGAGATAGAGAGAAAAAGCTGGGAAAGGCAAAGTTGAAGTACAAAGCTCTGGAAAGATACAGAAAGGAATTGGATCAAGGGTTCTTTTAAAAGATTGAACTTTGAATAACCAAAGTCATCTCTTCATTAGAGAATAGAGCCAAAGGAAATAAATTGGAAAGAGAGATATGGAGTTATTATGAGTCATATAATAGAAAAGAAGAGAAAGAATCATTATGTAAGGCCTGTACATTTTCAATAGAGTTTAGAGAGATATACTTTCTTGAGAGGGAGAGGAAAGATGACATGGAGGTCTTGAAGTGAGACATTTTTTAAAATTTTAGACATTTTTGAAGAGATTTTGTGTAGAATGTCATAAAATCAAACTAAAGAATGGAAGAATTGCTGTGCAGTAATGACTTTAAAATTGGCAGTTACATGGGACATATGTACATATCTCTATCTCTATCTATATAGAAAGATAAATACATGTTCTTTTTGTACTCTAACAAAAACAAACAACAACAAAAATGAGAAAAAAAAACATTGTTTCCCCTGGTATTTAGATTTTAGAATCATAGTTCCAGGGGAGGAGTCAAGATGGTGGAGTAGAAAGACACACATATGCTAGTTCCAAAACCACAGCTTATAAAATATCTGTAAAGAAGAGCTCCTAAAAAATTCTGAAGTGATGGAAGCCATGGAACAACGGAGTGGAGGAGATTTCTGTGCCAGAAAGACCTGAAAAACCCTCACCAAAGGTCCATAACGCATGGGACCAGAGCAGAACCCAGCCCTAGCTCGGCCATGTGGCCCCAAGAGGAGCAGATCTGAGCAGGCTTCAGGGACGGAATCTCCAGCAGCCGCAAAGGTCCCTCCACCCACAGGCTCTGCAGGTCAGTGAAAGAGAATTCTGGGCTGGCCAAGGGGGAGCAGGGTGTCTCCATAACTCAGGCTCCCTCGGGAGGCAGCAGCAGAGGCAGCAGCAGCCAGGGTCTCCTGGAGCAGGCGGGACCTCAGATCCATTACTGAAGCTCTGCATAAACCCCCTGAAGGAACTGAGCCTGGGAGTCGGCCATGACCCCACCTGAGAACCTGATTTAATTTTACCCTGAATAACAGCCGGGGCTGTAGCTAAAAGGCCGGAGGCTGGGGAGCAGCATTTGAATCTTAGACCCCAAGCACTAGCTGGGTGGATCTAGGAGGGAGTGGACAGGCATCTCAGAAGTCAAGTAACGGGCTGGGAAAATGCCCAGAAAAGGGAAAAAAATAAGACCATAGAAGGTTACTTTCTTTGTGACCAGATGTTTCCTC
>JAQQSK010013714.1:0-11387 GCA_028658325.1 Potorous gilbertii
GAGGACTCTCAGAAATCAAGTAACTGGCTGGGAAAATGCCCAGAAAAGGGAAAAAAACTAAGACCATAGAAGGTTATTTTCTTGGTGACCACAGGATTGCGCCATTCCTCTCTGACGAAGACAAAAACTGCTTACCATCAGGTAAAGACATAGGAGTCAAAGCCTCTGTATCTCAAATATCTGAAATAGATACCCCATGGGCTCAGGCCATGGAGGAGCTCAAAAAGGATTTTGAAAATCAAGTCAGACAGGTGGAGGAAAAACTGGAAAAAGAAATGAGAGAGATGCAAGAAAAGCATGAAAAACGGGTCAAAAGGCATCTTTTAACTGCTGAGTTCTTTTCATTTTCTTGGTGAAATTGTTCTCCAAGACTCCTGAAAGCTGTCTCTTTGACCCTTGTAAAGCCTAAGCCAAATTACATATTTCAGTATTCACAACACATCCTATAAGGTATTAGTTTATTGACTTATTGACTGCTGGCTAAAAATCTGAGTAAGTTTTCACTTCTTAAGGGTGAAACCTGAAAGGAAATGGGAGAAAGAGCAGCTTTTTAAAATAAGGATTCCTACAAATGAGATTTTGAGACAAATATGTCTGCCTAATGCCCTATATTGCGCTACACTTAGATGTGTGTCTGCTCAGGCTGACAGTAGATACAGCTTGTTTGATGATTTTAAAGGACCTCTGTGAAATTTTAGGATGTTAAAATGTTTCAAATCAGGATGGAACAGTACCCAGAGGCCTCAATGGTCACTCTATAAACACTGACACAATGAACATCCTTGTAGGATATATTTAACAGTACTTAGGCCATAAGGAACATGCAGAAATTATGGTAGGAATTTTCAGTAAAAGTACCCCTCCCAAACTATGGTTTTCACCTACAGGAAAATGTGTCTGTGATGGATACATGATGGGAAGCTTTAGTAGAAGCAGCAATGAATGGCTGACTTTAAGGTGTCTTTTTACCTGCTGGCAGGTATGGATGAACCTCTTTCCACTCATTCCTGCTTGGGGCCATGGCCAGCAAGTTGGCTGCCATACACCACATACTGGACATTTCCTTGCTAAGATCTTAATAGGAAAATTCTTGTGGTGTCTGTGACTGACCAGATGGTGACAGAGCTTTGTTTAACATCCTACTGTGCCCTTGCTTGACCTTTGACCTTGGGGTTCCATTCAGTGTAAATTGCACACTTAGAACAATTCATCTATGCAATCTCTATCCTTCTCAACAGACCATGTCCCACTTTTTTAGTCAAGTCTGACATTAAATTTAATGACTGTTTTGAACCAAAGGGTCATACGTGTGTAGACCAGCCTGCTTTGTTTCTTGAGGTGAACACCACTGTCCTTCTCCCTTAATAAAATTGTCTTTCTGATTAGCCACAAGACTAACCAAAAAAAAGTGTTTGTTTCTAATTATCCCCTCCACCAATCTGTCCTCCCTTCTATCACCACTCCTATCCCCTTTCCCCCTATAAATGTCCATGCTCAATTGAGTATGTATGTTATTCCCTCTTTAAGCCAATTCCAATAAGAGTAAAGTTCATTCATTCCCTCCAGCCTCCACTCTCTTCCCCTCCACTATAAAAGCTTTTTCTTCTCTCTTTTATGGGAAATAACTTATCCCATTCTACCTTTCTCCTTCTCCCAGTACATTCCTCTCTCACCCCTTAGCTTCATTTTTTAGATATCATCCCTTCATATTCAACTGACCCTGTGCCCTGTCATATATATATGTATACATACACACACATATATTCCTCTCCAACTACCCTAATAATGACAAAGGTCTCATGAGTTACAGATACCATCTTTTCATGTAGGAATGTAAACAGCTCAACTTCAATAAGTCCCTTATGACTCCTCTTTCCTGTTTACCTTTTCATGCTTCTCTTGAGTCTTGTATTTGAAAGTAAAATTTTCTATTTAGCTCTGATATTCTCTTAAGAATGCATTAAATTCCTCTGTGTCATTGAAAATCAATTTTTCCCCTCACTGATTATACTCGGGTGTTTCTTGGTTTAAATCCTAGCTCCTCTGACTTCTGGAACATCCTATTCCAAGCCCTCTGATTCCTTAATGTAGAAGATGCTAAGTCTTGTGTTATCCTGATTGTGGTTCCACAATATGTGAACTGTTTCTTTCTGACTGCTGGTAATATTTTCTCCTTAACCTAGGAACTGGAATTTGGCTTTAACATCCCTGGGAATTTTTATTTTGGGATCTCTTTTAGAAGGTCATCAGTAGATTCTTTCAATTTCCATTTTACTCAAATTCAAATTCTATTTTATTCAGGTTCTAGAATATCAGAGCAGTTTTCCTTGATAATTTCTTTAAAGATGATAACTAGGCTCTTTTCTTTTTATCATAGCCTTCAGGTAGTCCAATAATTTTTAAAATTATCTCTCCTGGATCTATTTCCCAGGTCAGTTGTTTTCCAATGAGATATTTCACATTTTCTTCTATTTTTTCATTCTTTTGGTTCTGGTTTTATAATTTCTTGATTTCTTGTAGAGCTTTCAATTGCTCCATTTTAATTTTTATGGAATTATTTTCTTCAGTGAACTTCCTTTTCCATTTGGTTAATCTTTTTAAGACATTCTTCTCCTCAATGGTTTTTTGGACCTCTTTTGCCATTTGGTCTAGTCTATTCTTTCTTTCTTCAGTATTTTTGAGGGGGTTACTGACTCATTTCTCATGATCTTCTTGCATCACTCTCATTTCTCCTTCCAATTTTTCCTCTACTTCTCTTGATTTTCAAAATCCTTTTTTGGCTCTTCCATGGCCTTAGACCAATTCATATTTTCCTGGAGGCTTTGGATGTAGGAGGTTTGATTTTTGTTGTCTTTTGATCTTCCTTGTTGCCAAAGTAAGATTCTATAGTCTTCGGGTTTTTTCTGTTGTTTGCTCATTTTCCCCACCTATTTCTTGACTTTTTGACTCTTTGTTAAGGCAGGGCTCTGCTTCCAGTGTGAAGGGTATGCTTCAGGAGTTTTCAGAAATACTTCTAGGGACCTATAAGCTTTCAGTTCTTCCAAGGTGGTATGATGTAAGGAGAAGTGTTTACTCTTCTCCTGGCCTCTGCTCTGGTCTGTGAGAGACCATAAACACTCTTTCCTGCCCTGAAACTGTGAGGAAGGTTCCCTCTCCACTGCTGCCACAAACTCTGCTATGCCAGTGCTCCTCCTCACCCCAGGATGGCCATCCAGGACTGCGATCCAGATCCAAGTACGGGCAAAGCAATACAGGCCTGCCTAAGTGCCAACAAAGAGACCCCTGTAATGTCCTTCTCACCAGTTAAAGAATCTCTTTACAATCTGTGGGCTGAGAGCTCCAGAAATAGCTACCACCACTGCTGATTCAGTCATTCCCCACGCCTGTTCCTGCTTTGCTAGGGCCAGGGATATGTTGGGGCCAGGACTGGACTACACTCCTCCCTCACCCAGGTCGGACATCCCCTTCCCACTGACCTTCTAAGTTGTCTTTGGTGTTGTGACTCAGTCCCTTGAGGCCTGCTCTGGGTTTGCTGGGACCCAGGCTGTGCTGGTGCAGCCTGTGCTGGACTGTGCTCCTCTCTCAGTCTGGCACAGAAGACCTTTCCTGTCAATGCTCCAGGTTGTCTTGGGCTGGAGATCTGTTTCACTCTTTTTGTCTCCACCACTCTAGAATTTTAGTCATTTAGAATCATCTTTTACAGGTATATGGAGTGGTCTGGGGAAGAGCTCTGGTGAAACCCTGCTTTTATTCTACCATCTTGATTCTTTCCCAAACTTTCATTCTTCAAGCAGCCAAAATACTTTTTTCTTCAGATTTAACAAATGAAGTCAAATATCACCCAACTCCAAACATGAACCACATTACTAATAACCAGAGGCAACAATGGAAATGGAAAAGTGCACTGGACTTCAAGTGAAGGAGAAATGGACCAAAATTTGACTTTCACACTTAAGTCAGATGTTTAGAACTCAGAAATTAACTTTCCTATTAAAAAACACAATAACTGTAAGGTACATTCCTACAAAGACCTATTTTGCCTATAATCTAAAAGATGGAGCATACACTTAAAATGTTTTTTTTAAAAAACCTTTTTTAATATACAAAATTTAAACAAATAGAAAAATAAAAAATTAAAGTTAGTAGTAAACATTTTATATTCATCTTAAATGTCATAGCCTGAAGGAAAAAACTAAATCTATATATTATCATTTGATATAGTTCAATAGTGTGAATGCTCCCTGATTTCATTGATATGCACAGCCTTCTAATGGTACAGATGAGTCAGTGCCTCATACATGTCAGACACTGACTTGAGGGAGTACTTCTCTTATCCGTTATCTCCCTATAAATCCTTCATGGGGGTTACTCCCACAGATCTCTTTACGTTATGAGAATAACAATAAAGGCTAACAGTCGGTCCCTGCTACATATATTTGCATCTGCATGTGTTTTTCATACTTTCATCTGGACTACCAAATTTATCTCCTTGCCTCAAAAACCTTTCTACTTTAATCCATTTCTCAACACAGGTGCCAAAGTAACTTTCTTTTTTAAAAAAATGCGAAAATAAAAATGGATAAACTCATTTATTTTTAGTTTTATAATCTTTCTGTCATCACAGGCATGCATAGTCTAGTGAAACAAATTCCCAACACTGGTCATACACAAAAATATCTGTCCATCTCCACATATGTTCCTCCCCAGCAGGAAGTGAGCAGAATGCTTCCTCTTTAGTCCTTCAGACTAGTGGTCTATCATTGCATTAACCAGAGTTCTACAATCTTTCAAAGCTGTCTTTCTCTACAATGTTTTTGCTGTATAAAAATTCTTCTGTTCAATTAGCTCTGCATCAATTCATAGTTTCCTCTGAAACTGTTCATTTTCTCATTTCTTAAACCACAGCAATATTTATTAAGTGTAGATATCAGAATTTATTTCGACATTCCCTAATAGGCAGTGTCTTAGTTTCCAATTTGGGGCCAGTATGGAAAAAAGTGCTACAAACATTTTTGTACATATGGGTCCTCTTCCTCTTTCTTTGATTCCTTTAGGGCTCTAGTCCTCAAAGTAGTAGCACTAGGTCAAAGGGCAGGCATTGGTTAGTGACTTTTCTGGTATGTAGCAGTGACTCTTGTTCAAATATGAGTTGAACTAGATAGACAACTTCAAATTTTGTGATACTTAAGAAATACTGTGCATTTCACAGACAAATGAGTTAAGCTAGCTAGTTGCCAATTACCTAAGTTTGTACTATTTTAGTACAGTGTTTCTGTTTTGTTTGAAATATTCCAGGCAGTGTAATAAATTAATAAAAATATTGTTATACTATTTCTCCTTTTTTAATGAAAAAAGAAAATCTTTCTGAAACATCAGCTCCACCAAAAGAAATCACATCATATAACAAAATTGGTTTTTGTGTACAATGATTGACTAATATAAATAAAACAATTCTTTGAATCTGGGTAGATTTATTTTTGGTGTAATTTAAAATTTTCTTTCAGTATTTTCAGGTACATTTTGAAATAGAATCAACATAAGTCTCAGAGACTTGACATTTCTTAAAATACAGTTTTAGCCACAGGCTAATTATATTACAATTTTAAAAAATCAACTTCACGGCTATGTTATCTGTTACATATGCTGGGAAGTGATACAAACTAAAAGCCCAAAAGAAAGTAGTAGAGATTGGTAACAACTCCCCCCTCACAAAAAAAAGAAAATTTAACAAACGTCAAATAAAAAAGGGAAAAAACTTAGGAAGGCATAAGCTCAACATTAAATACCATTATACAATTTTTAGCCAAAGCCAGAAAAGTTAGAAAAACTAACAGTTTAAATATATTCAACCTACTAATGGTTAGGAAATATTTCCCTAAAACAGGGAATGGAGAGGCTGTATTATTTTTACATACAGTACTATAAACTGCATTTTACCTACCAGTTAAAGGCAATTAATCTAATACTACCGAGTATATGAAAAGTTATCAACTCTGTTTAATTAAAACCTGCTGGCTCCAAGTAAATGACAAAAGCTAACACATATGTAGATCCCAAATGCTCTTATTTGGCCTTTTGAGGGGTAAAGCACGCTGCTGAGGAAGAAATCAAAAGCAATCCATAAGGAGGATAACTATGTTCAGAACTCAAATAACATCAGAACTCAAAATCACCAAACAATTTTTCCCCAAACCCTGCCTCATCCCAAAAGAAGGAAATTGAGTACACAGTGAAATAAAATCACAGGTATCAATTCACAAAAATATGTGTTAAATTTAAACAGCAGCATGACAGGTGGTACCAACTTCATCAGGTGTAATTTTCTTAAGTTCTATTTCTCCCTTGGAAACTCTGGCTTTATATTTATGGCACTTGAATAAATAAATGCTGTCAAAACCCAAACATGACAAAGCATGAAAGCCAACAAATCAACCTACACCAGTTAACAGAAAATATTATTTTGGAAAACAGCTGTTCACAAATATGGAGAATGAATTTACTAACATTCAAGTCAAGAACTATGAAGTAATATTACCAATGCTTTACATTTCCAAACTGAACTGAAACAGGGTGTAAAAGAAGAAGCACAGGGATGGAAGAAAACAGCTACCTGAGGTCCAAGTCCTGGTACTGCCAGGATACTCCCAGGGTACCTGAAGCCCTACACAAAATCAGAAATTTAGAACTGAAAGGGACCAGGTCATTTAATCCAATGCTCTAATTTTACAAATGAGGAAACTAAGGTCCCATAGAGATGAAATGCCTTACCCAGTTGGGCATTAAGTAGCTGGATTTCAAACCCAGGAATTCTGAGTCTAAATCTAGTACTTTTCTACCACTTCAAACCATGTCTCTCTCAACTGCTTGCCATGCCCCACCCTCTAATCCATCCTGCAGAGTGGTCAAATTTAACTTTCAAATCACTCCACAGCCCTATTGCCTACTTACTCATGTTCACACCCTTTAGTCTAGCACCAAGACCCTTGATAATCTGTCCGGAAGCTCCCTTTTTCAGTAGACTCCTCCCCTAAATATATCCTACTTTTCACTCAGAACAGATTTGGCATTACTCTCCACAGTCTTGTCACTTTTCTCACCCTATTCATTCTGCCTAATTCCACAAAAATCACCCTCTTCTCTCCATTAAATTTTCCTTGAATCCCCTCTGTTGGAAGTGATTTTTGCTTCTTTTGAACCTTGCATGCATGTACTACATTCTTATCATCCTTACCACACACTGCTTTTTATATTCATTTTCATTTCCACAACTTTCATGCTATATTTTATGTACTATATATCCTCGACACCAAGGACTATTATCTTTGTGTTGTCAATAATGCCTAGTACAAAATGGGCAACCTAATAAATATTTAATGATCATAAAAGGAATACTGAAAATGTACTGTAAATGCATGTAAAGTATTTCCAACTTTGCAACATGCTACCAACTCTTTTATAATTCAATATTAAATGAATGAATGGAATAGTATAAATCTTATGAGTTCAGAGGAAAAACAAGTTACCATGGGAAAAGATGGTCAGAAAGAGAAGACTGATTTATTAAAGTAGGTATAACTGCTTGTAATGGTGAGGGAATTTGAAGACTGTCCCTGACCCTTAATAGGCCCAAGTGACCTGCTCTGAGCTTTGGCCCAGCTTAAATCATATGAAGCCTATCATGGAAGGAGCTTGCCAAACAGATGGAGCAGGAATGATGGAGCAGGAGTGAGGCAGAGCTGGGAGATAGCAAGGGAGGGAACAAGGCAGACCTGAGGCAAAGCAGCTAGCCTGAGTGACCGAAAGTGGAATTTTGCCTAGGGGAGCTTGTTTGTGGGGAGGCCTAAAAGAGAAAAGGCTTAGGGATGGCAACACTCCCCTTTACTGGTAATGTGTACAAACTTCATTATTACCATGGTGGAATTGGCTTTCTGGTATCTGAATAAATACCTTGGTTTCCTCTTTGAAGAAGAGAGTTTATATTTTGAGAATTTACCCCAGGAAATACACATGCATATCCATAATGGCTGCTGTGTGTATTGCATTGGTGCTACATTTCTCTGTTGATTTTAATATTAAGAACTCAAAAGATTATAAATTACAAAAGATTACATATCATAAACTAGAAACAATTGGTGGTTTTCCATAATGGATCACGTTTCTAAAATTCCTGGAATAGTATTAACATTTTGTCCTAGACCTGTGCAGTTGAAAGCACATGCTACTTTAATATTATGTTTAGAAACCTGCTTCATCACAAACATCCCCATTACAGCTGCCTCTAAGGTAATGGGAACTATGATTCCCTAGGACCAGGGAGAAGAGAGTTTTTCTCACCAATAAAATGAAATGATGAGACTAGATTTCAAGATTCCCTTACAGCTCTAAAAATCTATGATTTAAATGACTCTAAAATGAAGAGCTGTCTCTCTTTGTGGTGGCCAAGAACTGGAAATTGAGGGGATGCCCATCAATTGGGGAACGGCTGAACAAGTCATGGTATATCAACATAATGGAATACTATTGTGCTATAAGAAATGATGAACAGGCAGACTTCAGAAAAACCTAGAAAGATTTATATGAACTGATACTCAGTGAAGGGAGCAAAATCAAGAGAACTCTGTACACAGTAACAACCACAGGCTATGATGACTGATTTTGATAAAGGACTCATGATGGAAAATGTCATCCACATATAGAGAAAGAATTATGGAATTTGAATGCACAACAAAGCAGACTATTTTCTGTGTGTTTTGTTTTTTCTTTCTCATGGTTTCTCCCATTCGTTGTAATTCTTCTATACGTCATGACTAATGTGAAAATTAATAGGAATGTATATGTAAAGTCTGTATCAGAGGCAGGCTGTCTTGGGAAAGGAGGGAGGAGAAAGGATTGGGGAAAATTTCAAACTTATGGAAATGTTGCAAACTAAAAATAAATAAACTTTAAAAAAATACAGGAAAAAATTTAAAATTAAATTTTAAGGAAATAAGAAAAAAATGAAGAGCTGTCTATCAAATAGCTGACTTGAAAATTACTAATGCTTTTTGGAGACTATATGAGTTAGCACTGTGCTATGACCTGGATGAAAGGGCTGGATGTGGGTCCAAAGCCAGCCTCTAGTATTTACTAGATATATGACCCTGAGAACAAATAACATAACTTTCATGTGTCTCAGATAACTCTTCAGGATGATCTACAAAGCAGTAGAATAGTTGGGATCTATATCCATTGGGAGAGGAAGTTTCCATACTGGGATTTCTTCAGCTAATAAAACTAAAGAGCCTTTAGTGTAATTGCAAATCCTAATCAGAACACATTATACATTCAAAACCTTTTAGGAATTCACAGATATTTTCTTTGGTTATACCATAGGATTATACCATAATATAAAGTCATATAAATAAAAAATAAAATTCTCAATTATGTCCAACACATATACCGTATATCACTACTCCAATGCTAGTTCTCTCAATGGTTATTTTTTTCTTACATGTTCTTAACGGTGAGTATATTAAAGCAAAAACTTATCTTGCTGTCTAGTTAGGTTAATTTTTATAAGATCACTAATTCCAACTTCAACTTTGCTCTATTCAGCATTTGTAAAGGATATGTCACTGTACTTTCCTTTGTTTTGACCTTACAGATTCCTCAGATGGATAGTTTATCCATATTACATATGGCAAATAATAGGAACATGCTAACTCAGAGTTGAGCACATTTCCCCAGTGCTTTTTAAAAAGGACTGAGATGTCACTGGTACAGGAACTCTTTTAACTGGTATTAAACAGATATCCACAAAAATTCTACTCCAATTCCTCACTATGCCTGTACTCTTTAGGTTCTAGTTGTGGTTATATAAGCTTTGTCTAGACCCTAGAAAAGGCTATATCCAAGTACAAATCTAGAGATCAGTCCAACAAAATTTCAGGAGGACCAGAAAATTAGCCACCATATAATGAAGTCTGGTGCCAGAGGAATTTACTCATACATTTACCACAAGAATATCTACTAATAATATTCTCTCTCTCTAGCAACAGAGAAATAATCCTGCCTGGGAAAGTACAAAAACTTGTTTAAAACAAAAGCTACACTTAGCTATACTAGACCAATTGTCCATGCATTTACATTTCAGTCTTCCTTAAGTAAAACAATGGTAATAGAAGGGAACTGGAAATAGAAAATACTCAGAACAATTTGGAGAAAAGTCAAGAGAATTTTTAATTGATGCTTCAATCACAAAGTTTCCTATTACAGGACTAGTTTAGAGACTGGTGAGATAGGAGAAGGAATTTTCTTCCTCCTCATTAAAATATTTGGAGCTAATATTATCAGGACCATATTACAACACATAAATGTTTCTGCATACATAAGAGGCACAGAACATTCTGATTATTCCAAAACAGCATTCTAATCCTTTGGTCTTTGCAATCTCTCCAGGTAGAAAGCACTATACAAGGGCTAAAGGCCTAACTATAACAAGTAATACCCAAACTATTACTACTTGTCTTTCATTAGGTCTCTGATTTACACCGAAATAAAACATACACAAAAACGAGCAGGTACTCAGGAACAGGAAGGACCATAACATCAAATAACCTGAAAAGCATTATATCGTAATGTTTTAAAAAGCAGTTTAAAGAAGAAATCCAACTCATAATCTTACTTTAAAAGCCAGGGATCTTTTTGAAAAGCAACTTTTAATCCTGACAAATTTTTATCAGGCTCAGACTCTGAAATAATCAACATAAAAGTATTAAGTGACAATTAAGTGATTACTACTTTCCAGGCCCTATTCAATGAGTGGGCATTGCTCACCCTAAGAGAGTAACTGCAAAGATCTTGTCCTAAAGGGCCCAAGGTCTCCCAGTACATCCTGGGTCATCTCCAGTCATCCTGATGAATCTGATCACCAGATTCAGATGGCTCTGGAGGAGAAATGAGGCTGGTGACCTGCACAGCTCTCCCTCACTCAAAACAAAGTCAAGTGCAACTCATCTCACCATTTCTCCGATGGCATGGTCTTCTTTGGCAACGAAGGATGAACACAACAGGGATACAAATACAAAGAATGAATTCATCACCAGATCAAATACCAAAATCAAAGGTTACCAACATTAAAGGACACAGCCATCAATTCTGTTCTAAAATAAAATCCAAAGTAAAAAATGCCAACTGCCATCAATTACAATCACAACATTAGGTGATTTTCCTTAACTATTTTTGGTGAATGTATTTTGTGGGAGATCTGTTTGCATGTTATAACAAAATGCATCAAAGATAACTTTTAAAAATACCAAGTGGCTTGGTCTATATGATCCCAAGTGAACTATAAACAAAGCAATTTTAACCAACCTATGACCTTTTTCACTATATGTAAACTGTGTCTA
>JAQQSK010013715.1:0-11387 GCA_028658325.1 Potorous gilbertii
GATATGGAAAACGTCCCATTATTCAAGATAATGTCTTAGGTTAAAGGTCTCTTAAGGAATGTTAAGTCAGCCCTGGCTGGCTTTTGTTGACATAGGAAGAGGCATTCTCTGAGTTTGCTTCAGAGAGAGCAAAGAGATTATTCCCAAATTTTATATTAAACATTACCATCTGACATTTTTCCCTTTATACACCTCTGTACACCTCCTTCTCTCCTCTGATACTGACACTAGCTTGGCACAGATCCTTGCTTCACCCCTGAACTACTGCAATATTTGACTTGTTGACTCCTTGCCTCAAGTTTCTTCCCAATCTTGCCCATCCTCCACTCAGTTGTCCATGTGATCCTCCTTAAATCTTACCATGGCAAAATTACCCTACCCCCAGCTTTCAGTCAATAATTTCCATTGACTTTTTATCCAGGATCAAATGTAAGAAATCTTCTTTCACTCAAATCCCTTCATAACCTATCCTCCTCTCATCCTTTCCAGTCTTCTTGTACCTTATTCACCCCATGTATTCTGTAATCCAGTGACTCCTTGACATTCCTCCCTGCTGAGCACATGACAGTCCTTCCCTTGACTATGAGAATTTTCATTGGCTATCCCCAGCCTGGAATTCTCATCTCTCCCTCCTGACTTCTCTGGCTTCCTTCAAGTCCTCCCTCCTATCTCACCTAGAAGAAGCCTTTCCTGATCTCCCATGTCTTTTCATCTCCATTGCCTAGCATAGTATTTGGTAGGCAATTGGTAGGTGATTTATAAATGATGTTGACTGATTCACTGAGTGATAGTCCTCAGTGTTCCCAAACATCAGTTAGGTCATCTGGCTCAAACCATATCTGAAAAAAAGTCCTACCAACTCCCTAACATGCAGCCTAACTGATGAACTGTCATCTAGTCTTGACTTGAAAATCTCCAATAAGGAAGGAACCTGCTACCTCTACAATCAATCCATTTCCCTTTGCTTGCATCTAGTTCTTTGGAAATCTTAGGAAGTTTATTTTTTCTTCTTCCCTTTATGATAAGCTTAAATTTATCTCTATGCTACTTCTACTTAATTCTTTCTTCTGGGGCAAAGCAGAACAATTGTCTTTGGAGATATTGATATTTAACCCACTCCATTGCTGACTGGGACTGCTTTTCAGTTTTGTTTTGTCTGTTCAACACCTAGCAAGTGATCTTGCATATTGTAGGACTCATTGGACTGTTGAAGTGTTCTTCCCCTCCCCACCTCTAGTTCAAACCAAACCTTCACAATTCCTTCACCCATGGCATATCCTCATTGGCACATTCTCCCATGGCATGATCTCATTCATTTATATTAATCAAATTAATTGTCTAATTCCCAAATTATTTCTTCAATTTTTGAAATCTAGATCACAGTCTAAGATAAATATCTCATTTTCCCCCCTCACAACAACCCTGGTAAGTGCTATTTTGTTTCCCATTTTACTGATGAGGAAAACAAGGTAGACAGATTACATGATCTACCTAGTATCAAACAGCTAATAAATATGTGTGAGGTAGGATTTGAACCTTGATTTCTTGACTCCTGGCCCATTAACTTTATCCATTGTGCCACCAAAACATAATAATTTGCAACTTTCCCCCTAAGCATTTGTTTCTGATCTTTCATTGTATTATGAAGATATCTGTAGGTTCCTGAAGACTGGGCCAGTAAGAATCTTAGAATGTCCTAGAAGGAGTTCATTTGGAGTTTAGAATTGGTTCTGAATCCTGGTTTACATATTTAACATTTAAGTAGGTAATTTAACCTCACTGATTCCTAAATAAGGATACTAAATAAGAAAGTAACTTTCCTTTTTAAAGACTGCAATTCAAAAAAGACCTTTCCATCTCCATCTAAGCAAGAGGCAGGATCACAGATCCCTTCCAGACTTAAATCCAAGATTCTTAGAGGTGATCTAGTCCAAACATGGCTCTCTACAGTCATGTAGATATGTATTATGCACCTGAGCCCAAATTCAAATCCAGGTTCTCGAGCTCAATATTCAGTGATTTTCCTAATAAATTACGCTGTCTACATGAACGAAAGCATGACTGTGGTTAAAATATTGCAGGAAGGACCAGAAGCTCACTTACCCTTAGACTTCACATATTGGAAGTACCTTACTGCCTCTCCCTCTGATTATCTGAATACTCCCAGAAATTCCATTTTAAAGATTCCCAAGCCAAGTGTATTCATTCCTCTCAGGGTAGTACTCCTGACTATCTTTCTTTTTCTATCCTGAACCCAAGAAGAATACCTTTTCTTCCCTTCCCCCTCTCCTTTTTCTTTCCCCTCATGTTTTGTCTTCCCTTATTGGAATATAAACTCCTTGAGGGTGTCTGGCACTTTGTAAAGAGACTAATAATTGCTTGTTGATTTGGATTGGCAGTGATTAGCAAATGCTACTTTTTTGCTGATCTTTCCCACTAACCTCCATAATTGGGCTTTTTGAGACTAATTAAGTGATGGGCTTTTTGGTCCTTAGACGAAAGATACTGAGTAGCATTATTGTTGTTTAGTCATTTTTCAGTCACGTCCTACTCTTCATAAGACTATTTTGGAGTTTTCTTGGAAAAGATATAGGATTGGTTTTATCATTTCCTTCTCCAGCCCATTTTACAGATGAAGAAACTGAGGCAAACAGGGTTAAGTGTCTTACTCAGAGCTATACACAGCTATTCAGTGTTGGAGGCTGGATTGGAATTCTGGTCTTTCTGACACAAGGCTCAATCTCTATCCACTGAGCCATCATGCCATTTTTAATTTGGGGAATCTTCTTTCAGCCCATGCCCTGAAATTTCAGAGAAGCTTTCAAGTAAATAGATATAGAGATATTTGTGTATAGATAGAGATATATGGATATCAAGTATTTATTAAGCACTTACTATGTATGTATCAAGCCCTGGGCTAAATGCTGGTGATGCAAAGATTGTAGAAAACACCATTCTTGACTTACAAAGGAGTTCGCATTCTAAAAAGTGAGAGTCAGCAGGGGGTCTAGAGGAATAACTAAATGCATTCCAGATATGGGAGTTAATAGGGGCAAAGTGAAGGGGCTAGGCACTGGCTATCTGAAAAGGATTCTTGCAGAAAGTGGGATTTGAGCTGAGCATTTAAGTAAGTCAGAAAAGGGAGTAAGAAGGAGGTGCGAGGAGGGAGGGCATTCTTGGCACAGGGGGCAAATTACCTTAGACTCTTTTCAAAACTGAGACAGTGGGCAACGAAGTTTGACAAATTGAAAATGGTATAAAAATAAAGGGGAATCTTTAAGTCAAATTGTCATCCCAAATCGTTGTGCTTTGTTTTATAAATCTGATGGGCAGTACATCATTTTTTATTACAGTGGCTTTTTGGATTTTACCTTCCAGAGGTTAACAAGTGAAGCTTGGGGGAGAGTATTATGTATCACTGCCCTTTCAGTATTATTTTTCCTTGTTTTGAAAAGGTAGGTTTTTCAGCTATCTAAGTTTTTAGTTTTTCAAAAAACATTAGCAGTCACATCCAGAAAAGAATTAGTTCTCTGTCCTAACTGGCACTCTGAAGTTAATGTTCAAGCTTTTGGAAAATGTATTACATATATATGCCATCAAGAAAACAGACCTTTGCTCCACTTTCAGCTCTGGGCTCAAAAAGACCAAACTGATAAAAATGTAAATTGTGATTTCCTATGAAAAAAACTATAGACAAAACTGGTTTTGAATTTCTAAGATAACTGTTTAACTTGGTCAGTGTTCCTGGTTTGCATTTACAAGAAGTTCTGTGTTAGGAAGGAGGGAAACCTGTTGATACAGCTCCTTTTAACTGCTGTGGGTTACAAAACAACCTTGGAGATAGCAAGCATTCTTGTTGAGGGAGGTGTAGCTACTGAGCAGAAAAGCCTTCCCATTCATCCTAAGGAAGCCTGGAGAGAGAACAGCTTACGTCTTCTAGGGTGAATGAAGCCTAACACATCCCTGCGTAAGTGGATTGATTAGTTCTATAAATAGTTGTTATCCGGGACATAATACAATGGTTTCTCTTCCACAAGTTCACACTCTATTCCACCTTCCTAACTGGAGGGTTAAACTTTTATTTCTTATTAAGAGATAACCAAGCTTCCCTCCCTTTCTCTTCTACCATGGTGGTCAAAACCTTTTCTTTCTTTGGATTATTAGTACAAAAGAAATTGCTATTTCTCCCCTTTCCCCCCAACCCCATCAAATTCAGAGACTGAGGATCTATCCACCTAATGCTTTACATTGCTTTGTTTATGCTTATTCCTGTCTGTGTATGTGGATAAATGTGACTTTTTTACCTTCACTAAAAACAAATTTACTATGCATGTAAATCCAGTTGAATGCATTTTAAAGCTAAATTTCAATTGTTTCCAGTACTCCTAATCTTTTAAATTGTATGAAGTTAGTAACTTTTTTGTCCAGGCACTTTTCATCAACAACATTCTTAAAGGAAATTCATTTCTTGAAGCTTTCCCCCCCACTTTTTGTTCTTTGAAGTGAGGCTTTTAGTGGGAAATCCTAGTACCTCACAATGTTTTTCAGAAAAATAATTATTGTGAACATGTTAGTGAAATGGAAGTTTAACAGATTAAGGACATGTACTGTGTGATTGAATTTCATTTTTAGTTAATCATATTTTTATCCAGAGAAGTGGTTTTCTGCAGAAATTCTACAGACGTAGATTAAACTATTTGCAGTACCTAGGCAACTTTAGAACAACAAACTAGCTAATAAATAGGCTAAGAATTTGTTGTTAGAGACTCCATTCTGCTTGCTAGCTGCCATTTGGATTTTGTCAAATTTGTTAGAAATCCAAATTTCTTCCAAGAAATCTTGTGTGGTTGACCTCATCTGACCCTGATTTTGTCCTTAGCATTCCTCTTAAAGTTTATTTTGTCCTTGCTATATATAATATTATGCATTATGAACTAGTCACCAATATACTTGAGTTTGTTTGCTCTGAGCTATCCATACTTTCTTGCTGGATTCCTGTTTATCATGACCATGGCATGCATTTGGGAGCTGGCTGACCGAGGTGAAGGTAGACAGTGGCAATAGAACAGAATAGTTTTAATTGGCCCATGAGATTATTATAGTTTTAATGCTAGAAGACACTAGACATGGAGTCAGGTAAGAACTGATTTAGAATACTGCCCCTGACGTTTACTAGCTACGACCTAGGTAAGTACGAACATACCTCATTCTATGGTGCTTGGCTTTATTGAGCTTTGAATATAATGCAATTTTTTTAAACAAACAAGGTTTGTGGCATTCCTGTGTTGAGCAAATCTATCCACACAATTTTTCCAAAAGGGTGTGCTCACAATATTTCAAACTTTTTTCATTATTATTATATATCTGTCATGATAATCTGTGATCAGTGATCTTTGACTTCACTACTTTAATTGTTTGGGGGCACTATAAATCACACCCATATAAGACAATGAACTTAATAAATGTTGTGTGTGTTCTGACTGCTTCACTGAGTTTCCATTCCCTGTCTCTCCCTCTCCTTAGGGCTTCCTCTTCCCTGAGATACAATAATATTGAAATTAGGCCAGTTAATAACCCTACAACGACCTCCAAGTGTTCAAAGAAAGGAAGAGTTAATCAATGTGGCAAACTTCATCGCTGTCTTATTTTAAGAAACTTCCACAATCTCCCCAGCCTTCAGCAACCACCACCCTGATCAATCAATAGCTATCAACCCTGAGGCAAGATCTCCCCCAGAAAAAAGATTACGACTCAGTGAAGGCTTGGGAGATGGTTAGCACTTTTTAGCGACAAAGTATTGTTAATTAAGGTATATATATTTTTAAGACATAGTATTATTGCACACTTAGTTGACTGCAGTGTAGTGTGAACAACTTTTATATGCACTGTGAAACCAAAAAATTCCCTGTGACTGGCTTTATTGATGTGGTCTGGAACCAGACCCACCATGTCTCCAAGGTATGCCTGCCAATGATTGGCAGTTTGCTCATCTACAACTAGGAGAAAGGATGCCAATAGTATCTACCTTACAAGGTTGTTGTTTGCAGCTCAGATGAGGCCAGCACTTTGAGTGCTTTTAACGTGGGCTGTTACTATGATCACATTCAACAATCACCATGGGCAAAATCGCTGGCCTCTCTGAGCCTCAGTTTCCTATCTTTAACATGAGAATAATGATAAGTGGCTTCCGTACCTCATCAGGGGACTGTGAGGAAATCTCTTTAAACCTTAAAGTTGTTGATGATGGTAATGCTAATAGTGATAACACATTTATGTGTAATTACTGTTTTACTGAGAGAAAATGGAGACTGAGGAAGGTTAAGTGCCTTGCTCCAAGGTCAAACAGCAGTTGAGCAGGAAGGCCATTATCTTAGTTCTAGGTTTTTACCATTTTGCCATAATGTCTCTCTACTTTGTCTTTTAGAAGTATTTTTGCATCATTTTATGCATGGTGTATGATTTTTTCCCTGACGAAGGTACAAAGAACCAGGTTTTCATCTTTACATTCCCTATGTCAACTAGCAACTTGTGCTCAACAAAGATTTGCAAACAGAATAACATCTAGCACAGGGTTTTGCACATTATTTGGTGTTCAGTAAACGCTATTGACTAGCAATCGATCAGTTGATGGCACATTAAATGTAAACATTACAACTATACTCATGGTAGATTGTAGATATTTTGAGTAGTACCACCAAATGACTTAGTTGTAGATCTTTGCCAATTGTGCAGTCTAGGGAATATCACTTATTTCCTTGGCCCTCAGTTTCCTTCTCTGTCATGGATAAACACAAAGGTAGCCTCCAAACTTTAAAAAAGGGATAACTTTTGAGGTTGTTTGTAGATTTGTGGTTTGGCATTCACAAAACATTTCCTCCTAGAAACTTGGCCTAGTAAAGGCTAGTTAGATTTCCAGGTCAGTCCACAAAAAGCCAATTTCAGTCCATAGTTTTGAGGAACTAAGTTGTTAATGGTATTAGCAACTACCCATTATGGAACACCATTTTTATGGGAAAATGGATTTTTGGGGTCTATGTGGAAATACTAAGTCAGGAACTCTATCAGAGGAAGTCTTAACCTTGAAGGAAGGCAGTTTTCTCTGAACCAACTCCCTAATGCTGAGGATGGAATTCTGGAGAGGATGGGGGATAGTAGAGATGGAAGGGGCATTATACTTAACTCCAGGTAAGGAGGGAAAGGATCAAGTTTCATAGCACTGGATGAGGGTGGTTCTGGTATCTTCTAAGGGAGTAGCATCCACTCCTGGACAGTGGTGGTAAAGGTCAGATGTTCTTAGATATGCATCATATATATATATCAGGTAGGCATTAGTAGATTTGCTTTTATATACGCCCTGCATATAATTTATTTAGAGAAATGGTTACATCCATCTGGATCTCAATTTTTAAATGGTACAGGGAAGAGATTAATATCTCTTAAATTTAACTCTGACCTTATATTTAACCATTTTTATTGTCAGAAAATACCACCATTATTACCTTATCTAACATAAATTGCTTATTTTTCATGTCTTTTCTCCTCAGTGGAAAAGACAATTGGTTGCCCTCTTCATAAAAATTCCTTCACATGCCATTATGGAAATCCCCATTTGCCCTTTCCAACTTTTGCTCTTTGACTGTACTTCCTAACCTGTAATTGTTTTTGCCTAATTTGAACTCCCTCCCAATTTTTTCAAATAATAATTTGAAATCTGAATTATGTTACACACAAAGTCTGTTGAGAAGAGTGATGGGAAGAGTTCAACCAAATATAATGGAGTATTATCTCAGGCTTGTATACTGTTTTTTTAAAAGAAATTATTACTAATGTAATTTATATTGAGAAATATGAGTATTTCTGTATAGAAAGAACAAAACAAGATTGTATATGAAATCATGAAACAGACTGTAGTTTCCTTTTAAAAGTTTCTATTGTTAAATTGAAGTATATATTCAATTTAACAATAGTTCTGACATTTCTTTCTTTCTGTTTTCTCTTCTGAACTACCTTCTGATTGCTTCTGTTCATTTTAAGAGATGTTTCATTGACTATTTTTTCTTTTTTCTTTCTCTTCTTCTTTTTTTTGAATTACCATCACTACCTACCAGCTCTCCTCAAATAAAAACTCATCTTTGTAGCAATGATAATTAATCAAAACAAATTCACATGTTGGCCATGTTTGAAAGTCTGTGTCTTCACCTCTTGTCCATCACCCTGAAGCCAAGAGGTTCAAACGCATGATTCATCATTAGTCTTCTGGAATACCTATTGGTCATTGCATTAATCAGTCTTTCCAAGTTTTGTCTTTCCTTACATTCCCATACATTGTTACAGTCAATGCATAAGTTGTTCTTTTGATTCTGCTCATGTCACTCAGCAGAAGTTCATGGAATTCTTAGTAATTTTCATCCATCAGTCCCTTTAATTGTTTCTCATAATATATTAATATTCTATTATGATCATGTAACAATTTATTCAGTTCTTACTTAGTTGATGGGTACATACTTTGTTTATACTTCTTTGCTACAATAAAAATGTTGCTAAAATATTTTTGTCATAAGTCCTTTCCCTTTCTCCCTGACCTCTTCAGGATATACACACATAGACATGTATACAAAGACATAGGCATGTACACACGCAGATGTGTGTATTTGTTTTTAAAGTGCTGATATTTAAAATGCAACTACAACTTTCCTCCACAATTTCTTAGGTACAGTGACATCAACTGTACCATTCATTCTCCAGTCCCTATACGAGCAAAATACTTGCTGGTTGGCTGTAAATTGTCTAGGTATTTTTGAATCCAATTTCTCTCTCTTCCAAACTATTAACAACTCCATTTTAGTCCCATTTAAAATTTGATTGCAAAATCTCTCCATTCTATCACTCAGGTCTTCTAGCTTAAAGTCACAGGGGATGATGTTGATTATTACAGCTTTAATGCTCTGTGATGAGCTGTTTGGGCCTTTTTGGGGAATGCTCATATTTTTCTAGTCTGGTGGTGGCCCCAAGCAGCAATCAATAAGCATTTATTATATACCTATTATTTGTTAAAAACAGAGCTTAGTGCTGGGATAAAAAGACAAAAATGAAGCAATTCCTGCTTTGGGGGAATTTACCTCCCATCAGAGTCATAGATTAGTCTGAAAAGAACCCTTTATTGATCAGGTTATCTTCAATTTACCATGCCTACATGAGCTCTTCTCAGAATATTAGCATCAGTACTGAAACATATATATTAACTGTTTATTAGATTGAGAGCATGTTCTAGCTTCTGAGTCTACACAAAGAGTTCAGGCTGCTCTGGACCATTACAACTTTCTACCTGGTAGCCTATTGGCCTCCAGGCACTCCCATGCCTAAACCATTGCCAGTAGCAATATCAGCTCCCTTTCTTCTTGACCACTGTTTTCTAAGGTTAACAGATGGAGGTCAGGAAAGGGAGGAGGGTTGTAGTCCAATGTGTTTAATCCATAAGATAAGATTATATAAAAACCTCTTGATTTGGTAGTTAGGTCATCAGGAACCTTGAAGACTGAGGTTTTAGTGAGGTAGGCACAGAAATAGAAGTTGGATTCCTAGGAATGGAGGAATGAATGGGTGGTGAGACTATAAGAAGCAATTTCAAAATGTTAATATGCTCATCTATGAACAAATAACTGGCAGACAAGGTCATAGAATCATAATGTATCCAGAGCCAGAAGGGATTTGGGAGTCTACTTAGTATACCTCCCTTATTTTGTAAGTGGGGAAACTGAGACCATAGGAGGACAAGTGCCTCATCCAAAGTTACACAGGTAATAAGCATCAGAGACTGGATTTGAACCCAGATTCTCTGACTTTAGAGCTAGTGTTCTTTATGCTAATATGGGAGGGGTTGGGTTTTTTGTTTTGTTTTTAATTTTTGTTTTTTGCTTTTGAGGGATAAATTTAGTACAAAGTATTAATGGCAATGAAAATTAAATCAATTCCATGTATTACCTCGGACATATCAAGTTGGCAAGGATGGAAAACGTGAAAGTTGGAAGGGCTGGGAGAGGCTGGGACAGGGAGGGAGTCAGGAATACCAGTAATACTGCAAGTTGAGCAGTGAATTTGACTAAGCATCACTGGGAATAATTCATAACTATGTGAGAATTTCCTTTAACTTCTTTACCTTTTGATACAGTCACCCCACTAGTGGGTCTATACTTGAAGGCAATAATTGACAGAAGTTTCCCATATGCAGCAAAAAGATAAAAAATTGTGCATACAAAAACTGAAGAATGACTAAGCAAATTGTGGTAGAATGTAATAGAATATTCTTATAATAGATATGTAGAATTCAGATTGACTGGGGATACTTGGAAGAACTTATGTGGGTCAAAGAAAGCAGAACCAAATGTACAATATGCATAAGAAGCATAAATTACAAAAGATGACATTAAAAACTGAGAGAGAATTCAGGTCAAATGCAATGCCAGTGTTGGCTCCAGGTAACTGAGGCTAAAAAACACTTTCTTCCTTTCTGTTAAAAAATGGTACACTATAAGAATATAAAGTTACATGTTGGTCATAATGATATCACCAGACAGCTTTAACTTTTATATGGGAAGGTAGCATGAAGGTTAGAGAAGTGATTAGGTAAAAACAAAGCAATACAATTTTTTAAAACAGAAAATGCTTTGTGAAATTTTGCAGTATTTTCTCATTTTAAAGGGATGCAATTACTTCTCTAGGTTGTATAGTTCATATAGTCTAGTACAGCAATATTGTTTTTATGGTTGATTGTCCTTCATTCTCAGAGGACCATGACATCAAGAAGATGTCATGACTAGCAAGTGAACTGGATTTAAGTGAGGGAGGGCTGGGCAAAGTCACCAGCCTCACTCTCCTCTGGATACATCTGGGTTCAGTGGCAAAATGTAGAATAGGATGAGAGGAGATTTGGCCTTTCTCAGGTCTCAGTTTGTCTGAGGTAATGCCCTTTCAGTGACTACAGCTAGGTAAAAATCAGGAAAAGAGTGGCCTCTTTTACCTAGTCAAAAAAATAAAATCAATCCAAGAGGGGAAGAAAATCAGGGGTTTTGGCCAAAACAGAAACAATCACTGTTTCCACTCATTCTGAGTCATGAGAATCCAAACAATTACCAAGTGAGGCTTGGGCTAGTACCTATTGCTAGCCAATCAGTGAGAGCCAGAGTGATTTACATTTAAGAAGTGATCCATAACATTTCTCTTATACATTTACCTTAATTTTTTTAAAGATATGATCCCATCCTATTCAGTTCACTCTGTGCTCTCTGTCTCTGTGTGTGTGTGCATGTGTGTATGTGTGTATGTGTGTACATGTGAGTGTAATCCCACCAACTACCCAGATACTGAAAAGTTTCAAGAATTACAAATAT
>JAQQSK010013716.1:0-11387 GCA_028658325.1 Potorous gilbertii
AGCTGCCAGAGATTCAGGTCCCTGACGCCTGCTTGGGTCTGCTCGCTCCTCTCAGTGCCGCGTGGCCGGGGCAGGGGAAGGGGGGACTTTGCTCCCGTCCGGGGTACCTTTGCGGTGGGTTTTTCAGGGCTCTCTGCAACGGAAATCTCCTTCACTGTGTTTCTGCGCAGCTTCCACTGTTCCAGAATTTGTCAGGAGTTCTTTTTAGAGGGAATCCATGGGCTGTGGGTTCGGACCTAGCATAGGTGAGTCTTTCTACTCCGCCATCTTGGCTCCGCCCCCAGTCCATCTCCTTTCACAACACTTCCTGGAGGGTCTTACACTAAAGAAGATGAAAAGAAAATCAAGCCATAACCCTTGTCTTCATGGAACTTACTGTCTGGATATTTAGATCATAAAGATGGTTATGACCTTGCTGCAATCTTTTTTCATTAGCCAAGGTCAGATCGATGCCATTTCCTACTCCAGCTCCTTTTACAGGTGAGGAAACTGAGTTAACAGGGTGAATTGATTTGCCCAGGGTCACACAGCTTGGAAATATCTGATGTAAGATTTGAACTTAGGAAGATGAACCTTACTGACTCCAGATCCAGCACTCTATCCACTGTACCATTCAAATTAGACACTTACTGGTTGTGTTTCTCTGGAAAAGTCACTTACCCTTTTGTTGTCTCCATTTTCTCATCGATAAAATGGGGATATTAATATCATCTCCCTGCCAGAATTGTTATGAAGACCATATGAGATATTTATAAAGCATTTAGCATAGTGCTTGGCACATATGGGTGGCATGTCAATGTTAGCCATCATCATTGATATCATCAAAATCATTTTCATCATCATCACGGTCATTACCATCATTACTATAAGACCAAGGCACCCTAGGGTCCTATACAAACTCTCCAGGCCCTATAAGAAATATGGTCAACACAAATACAAGAGGAGCTATGTCCACCCTTCAGGTCTTTTGAACATCACTGGTTTACACGAATCATGCTCGATAGACCACATCAGGCGTGCTAGGAAGGCATGCACAGCTCCCAGCCAAAACATAGCTGTCCCAGTTCAGTGCTGACCTTGGGATCTGGGTAATTCCCCTTCAATTAGGAATAGTACATGTTGTCCTTGCTGAGAAGGCAGAATCTGTCCTCCTTTTCGTATGGATTTTTTGAAATACACTGATAAAGTTACACTCCAGGCTCCAGCTTGGCTTATGAGGTTTCAACTCTGTTGATTTTAAATTGATCAAGGTGGCAAGAAAACTGGTTCTCTTTTTCTTCTTTAAGGATGCCCTCTGCCCTTTCATAACTCAAGTCTAAGCTTTCAGGGAGTAATATTTTATAGCAGGAGACTGTATATTAATCCTGATTTTTTTCTTTCCGAAAATAAAATCATTAGCATCCCAGAGTGGTTTCCTCTAAGACAGGAGTCTTTAATCCTAATGTATGACAATGGCCAAGGGGCAAGAGAGATGAATGGGCCAGCTCAGTAAGGCTCTTGCATTGGCTGGCAGTGTTTGCACAGTGGGCTACAGCCAATCTGCTCAGTCTGAGACTGGGGGCAAAAGTTGGCAGGCCCCACCAGACTTGACTTGCCAAGGAACATTTTACAGTGCCATATAAGTCCCTGTTTGTGCATTCATTTGGGCTTCCTATGATGAAAATAAACCTGCCTTTTAAATTCATGAAGTCATTAACCAAGTTCGGGAAATGAGAAGTCATAATAGAGGACAACCATGCCATCCATCGCATGATGAAGTGTCCATTCCTCCTTTCTGTTATTTCATTCTTTTAGTGCATTGATCAGTGTTGGTTCAGAGGTAAAATGAAAACAGAATCAGTACACCTATAAGCACATGTTGTGTATCAGGCTCAATGTTAGTTACTAGGGACAGAAAGAAAAATCTGTTGGAAGGTCCTCAGAGGCAAAGCTTTGGGCCAAACTATATGTAAGAAGGGATTCCTGTTGCCACACAACTGAGAAATCAGTCAACCTTTGAACGATAAAAGTCTTGCAAATTCTTGAGGATATCTATCATTTCTTCCTTGAACCTTTTATTCTTCAGCCCAAATACCCCCAGTTCCTTCAAACAGACCTTATGTCATAAGAACTCAAAACCAGTTATCTTTCTGGTTGCCTCCCTTGAATGTTTTCCAGCTTACATCCTGTCTAAAATGTGGTACCAAAGCCTGAACACAATTATCTAGATAATGGTCTAATTGAACTACATATAGCAAGATTTTCACCTTATCATCCCTGGAAGCTATATCTCTTCAGAACTCATTAGATGAAGAGTCAAGCTCACCAAATTTAAGAAAGAGATTTTTTTAGTAAATAATATCTTATTTTTTAATTATATGTAAAGATAGTTTTCAACATTCATTTTCTATAAGATTTTGCATTTCAAATTTTTTCTCCCTACCTCCCAAACCCCCTCTCCAAGATGATATAACAATATAAGTTATACATGTGCAATCATGTAAACATATTTTCACATTAGTCATGTTGTAAAAGAAACAGAATAAAAGGAAAAAGTCACACAAAAAGTGGAAAAAGTATGCTTCTACCTACATTCAGACTCCATAGTTCTTTCTCTGGTTGTGGATAACATTCTCCATCATGAGTCTTTTGGAATTATCTTGGATCATTGTACTACTGAGTCAATCATGGTTGATCATTGCGCAATGTTGCTATTACTGGGTACAATGTTCTCCTGGTTCTGCTTACTTCACTCAGCATGAATAAAGAAAGAGATTCTTAACAGTAATAATTTCTATAAATACACAAGGCAGGTTACATCCATTTTCTCATCTGAACTCAACGCCTGGTACAGTGTAGGTACTTAATAAATGTTTGATTATTGATTAATTAATCCTCACATCCAGCCTGTGGGATGGATAGGGTGTTATCATCTCCAGGACTGGAGATTATGCTGTCAAAAATGGGTAAGGCAGAAGAATGAGGAGCAAGCTGATGTATGATGATATTGAACTTGGTGGGACATGCTGAGTTTAAGGAGACATATGGAGATGTCCCAAAGATAGCTGGAGTTATACTTGTTAAATTCCTACCCATCAAGCATCCATACCCTTTTCTCCAACAATTCTACTTCTATCTATGTACCCTACAGAGGTGATCAACAAATAGAAAGCCTCCATATGTACTGCCACATTTGTAGAAGCACTTTTGTGGTAACAATGAACAAAGTAGAGGGCCACTGATAGAAGAATAGCTAAGCTGGTTGTGGTATATGAGTATAATAGAATATTACTGTGCTTTAAGAAAGCATGAATATAGAAAAAGCTTGGAAAGATGTGGGAAGCTAGGTGGTGAAGGGGATAGAGCACCTGGCCTGTAGTCAGGAAGGGCTGAGTTCAAATCTGTCCTGTGATACTTACTAGCTGTGTG
Source organism: Potorous gilbertii (assembly GCA_028658325.1). Lineage (NCBI taxonomy): Eukaryota > Metazoa > Chordata > Mammalia > Diprotodontia > Potoroidae > Potorous > Potorous gilbertii. The sequence continues at coordinate 3,409 of JAQQSK010013716.1, forward strand.
ACCCTTGGAAAGTCACTTAACCCTTTTTTGCCTCAGTTTCCTCATCTGTAAAATGAGCTGGAGAAGGGAATGGTTTACCATTCCCCAGTATCTTTGCCAAGGAAACCCCAAATGGTTCATCATGCGGTCATGATGAATCAGACACAACTGAAAAGACTCAGCATTACAGAAAGATCTGCATGAATTGATGCAAAATAAGTGAATAGATATAGCAAAACAAAATATGCAATGACTACAACAATGTAAATGGAAATAGTAAAAACAAAATGACAAAACTAAATGATGTGGATATAAAAGACCAAGCTTGCCTCCAAAGATCTATGAGAAGGAACCTGCCTGCTATTTTGCAGAGGTAGGAGACTGTGGGTGTGGCATGCTACATACAAAGTCAGGTTTGACTGATGCATTGATTGATTTTCATTAACGTTTCCCCCTCTTTTTCTGTTCTTTGTCATAAGGGCTAGCTCTTGCAGGGAGGAGAGAATGAGATATTTTGGAAAATGATGGGGATTTAAAAAGAAAATGTATCAATAAAAATTTTAGAAATGCCAGTGGATTCTTTGAGATCCATTTCAAGTACCACTCCAGCATGAAGCCTTCCCTGATTTCTCCCATCAATAAAGACCTTTCCCTACCTGAAACTGCTCTTTTATTATAGCTGGTTTCTGTTTGTATCATATCCCAACTAAACTGTTTGCTCTATGAGGGCAGGGCCTAGTCTTTGTATAGCCCAAATACCCAGCACACTGGAAATGCCTAAGAATTTGTAGATGAGTCTACAATCTGAAGCCTCGGTCAGACGTATCAGGGCTTGTGCTCCCCTGGTGTGGCCTTCAAGGACCCAGGATGGCCTGTCAGAGGATTGAAGCATGCCATGATAGCTATTGCTAGCCCCAAACTACTCAGAGATGATATCTCTACCAGTTCTTATAGAGGAACACCATGCCCTTCCCATTCAGTAGGCTTAGGTTCCTGATTGAGGGTCTAATTTGAACTACTCTTGATCCTATTCCTGCAGAAGGCTCAGTACTTCTATTTAACTCTCAGAAGCAGCAGTTTCCTTTTTCCTGAGGGACCAGAAAATGCTTTCACACATTCTTTTCTCCATTTCCTCTTCACTGGGTTTTTGGTTATTTGACAATTTCCAGCCCACGCTCTCAACATGCATAGCTTGTTGTTTATTGTTCACTTGAAGTCAAAAAGACCTATGTCACGGGGCAGTAAGATGAGAGAGAGAGTTGGGCTTGGTGACCTCTAAGGTCAGACCGGTCCTTAAAGCCCATTCTTGAGCATGGCTTGTGGGGACCCAGGTTCACCTCCACATGGTGAAGATGCGTGAAACATCATCAATGTAGAATTTTCCACAGGAATTCAGGGCAAAAGATTTCCAGGCCCCTCACAGCTTCAACATGTTATGATCCTAGTACCTAATTACAGAAGAGTGATTGTTAAAATCAAAATTAAAAAAAGAACGCTGTCAGTGACTTTGAGAGGTAGAATTACATAATGACAAGAGCCCTGGGCTTGGTATCAGTAAACAAGAATTAAGTGCCAAGTGCTGCGCCTATCATTGGTGACACAAAGCAATGCAAAAGACAGTGTCTGTTCTCAAGAAGGTCCTAGTCTAGTGGGGGAAACTCCTCCACCCTCCTCTTTAGGCTGCAAATTCAGGGAAGTGTCACATCCTCAATGTGTTCTTCTTCCCAGGCATCATCAAGGAGAGTGCCACGCTAATCCAAGGAATTAACTGTTCATGGTAGATTTGGGGGTGTCAATATCTGGGGACTGGCACCTCATGAGAGTATCTCCAATCATTAGTTTAGGTGGATGGTATTGACTATTATTCTATTGTCAAGTTGTTCATTCCATCCATTAATTGCCTTTACTATGCAATGCCTTTTGAGTTTCTAGGGTGGAGGTATCTTCCATCCTCTGAGAACTGAAGATATTTTATTTGGTGCTGTCTGAGTGAACTTTGTACTTTTCTAAACCAGGGGAGAATAGGATTGGCCTACTTCCCTCTCACAGCGGGATGAGAAACCTGGATAAGACTCCAGAGCCTGTCAAATTCCTTTATTTTACATGTGTGGAAACTGAGGCACAGAGAAGTTAATTCACTAGGGACAGTGATCATCAGAGGTAAGATTTGCACCTGCATCCTCTGATTCCCTAGGCAATGATTTTTCCATTGTACCAGGGTATAGGGCATTCATTGCCTTTATAAATTTGTCCAGCTGAACACAATCCTGTGAGTAAACAGAGCTGGCTGAATGGGGACCCAGCTAGCTGGGTAACTTCCTCTCCTGTCTGCCTCCCCCTCTTCTTTATTCTCCTCTCCAAAGGAAGGTAAATTTGAGTGTCCAAAAGATGCCCAGTTGACTGAGTTTTACTGGCTAGTTTCTCTCCTCCCCTCTCCTTCCCTCCTTTCCCCTCCACTCCCCTCCTCTCTTCTCCCAAAACCTTAAACCTACTGCACTCTGAAGCTGGGACACCAATGGGGCCCTGCCTAAGGGCTCTTCTGGACCCTCCTGGCTTTAGAGTAATTATCAATAGCAACTGTTGCTGTTTCTCTCCAAACCTGATGTCTTTCTTTTTCTTGGCCTCCTTAAAGGGGCCATGCCTGGGCTATTTCTTAAACAGTATACAACGAATAGGCATTGCCTCACCGTAAGTGAGTACCAGCAAAGACCTTGGCCTAAAGGGGCCAAGGTCTCCCAGTGCATCCTAGGTCATCTCCAGTCATCCCAATGAATATCTGGTCACTGGATTCAGATAACTATGTAGGAGAAGTGAGGTTGGTGACCTGCACAGCCCTCCTTCACTCAAAACAAAATCAAGTGCAAGTCATGTCATCAGTTCTCTGATGGCATGGTCTTCTTCAGCAATGAAAGATGAACACAAGTTTGTCTAGCATGCTGAGTGAAGGCTGAACAAAGCCAGACCAGCTCCATGGCTCCAGAATTTAGGCAAGATCTGGGCAGAAGAAAAGAGTGAAACTCATCTTCAGGGACTCTCTTGTGACACAACCTGGCTTTGTTCAAATGTCATTGTTTTGGCCCAGCTCTGCTTTGCATAATTTAGCTCTATTTAAATTTAGTCTTTATTAGATATTGAAACCAAGTAAAACAACCTGAATTTGGGCATGGTAAAGAACTAAGACCAAAGAGGAGAATCAGCTCACAACAACACAAGCTCCATCCACCTGAACGGCTGATCTTTTCCTATCCCTATCGTAACCACAAGCATGACATAGTGATGGGTTTGTTGCGAGAGGGACATTGTCACTACAACTGAAATCTTAGAACGTGTAGAGACCCATGGCAGCTTCTTCCCAGATTTTAATCCCTGCAGATCTTGTAGCTAAGGAAAATAATAGCTCAGGTTTCCATAGAGATTTTTTAGTTTCCTCAAGTATTTCCCCCCTCAAAACCTCTCAGGTGAAGCAGGTAGTGCAAGAATGATTAATCCTATTTTACAAAATGGCTTCTGAAGGCAACATGAGAGCCATACCTACCTTGGCCAATCTGAGTTCTAACCCAGAGCAATATGGCTTCCTTGCCATTATTTACATGGACAACTAACCTGATACCATGTTACTTCACTAAACCCTGACCTTAACCATGCTCTCTGACTACTGGTCACTAGATGTTTCTGCCTGGGTATCCCATTAGACATATGTGTTTGAAGACCATGACATCAAGATAATGACATGACTTCAAGTTGTCTTTGATTTGAGTGAGGGAAGACTGCAAAGTCACCAACCTCACTTTCTCCTCCAGAACTATCTGGGTCCAGTGGCCTGATATTCATCAGGAAGACTAGAGATGGCCCAGGATACAATGTGAGACTCTGGCCATTTTAGGCTAAGATCGTATCAGATTTTCCCTTTGAGTGAGATACACCCATTCAATGAATAGGCCTCTTTAAGTAGTTAGGCAAGGGATGGTCCCTTTTCAAAGTTAACTGCAAGTCATGTCAACATCTTGATGTCATAGTCCTCTTTAAGAATGAAGGACAAACACAACCTGTGAGTGCATAGCAGCTCCTCCTCTCCTCTCCTCTCCATCCTTGCCTGGGGTGCTCTACACAGGGAAAAGTACACTTCCACGGCCAAAAGCTGCCTTTTTTCCTTTGGGTTTACTGGCTACATTTCTTTCTCAAAGACAAACCCTTAAGGCCAATTCACTCTGGAACTCATAGATTGGACAACAGGTCCCCACTCACCTAGCACAGAGTGAAAGTTAATACTAAATCTTAACTGTTTGACTTCTATCCATTAGAAATCTCAAAAGGGAATCCATTATCTCTTCCCCCCACCCCAAATCTCATCTCTCCTTGAAACTTCCTTATTTCTGTTGAGGACACCACCATCTTTCTAATCACCCATCTTTGCAAACTTAGCACTACCCTTGACTGTTCCTTTTTCCTTTTGCCACCTCCCCTTACTCCTGCCATATCCAGATGACAAGTGCTATTGAATTTTCCTCCATATCTCTTACAGTTCCCTCCCTCTTTTCTCCATTTACATGGCCATCACATCAGTTCAGAAACATTCCCCATCATTTGGATTATTTAATTAGCCATTTGCTTCCCGAGATCTCTTTCTAAACTCTCTCCACATTGCTGCAAAATGGACCTTCCCAAAGTACAAATGTGATTGCTTGAGATCCCTAAGTGACTCTGTATTGTCTAAAAGATAAAATACAACATCCTCAGCTTGACATTTTAAGTCCTTCAGAATCTGGCACCAAGCTACCTTACAAGACCATCCTCTAACCAGAGCCCACTTGTTGGTTATGGGCTATATCATCCATGCCTGGGATGTCCCGACTCCTTGCATTCATCTCTTTGCTCTCTTAACTACCTGCCTTCAAGACTCAGTTCAGATGACACCTCCTACATACAGTTTTTCTAAATCTCTCTGGTTGTTATCTCTCTACCTTCTCAAATTATCTAGTGTTTACTTCCCTGCTTGCATTCTGACTCACTCACCCCTTACCTCCATAGAATGTGTAAGCTAACTTCCTGAGGAGAACTTTTCATTTTTTTCCATTTTCCAAGCATGGAGCACAGTGAGTCAGTTTCTTTACCTGTAAATGAGGGGTTTGTACTCTAAGGACCCTAAAGTGCTTTCTATCTCTAAATCTGTTCTTAATAAATATTTATTGAGATGGATGGAATTTAGAGCCTTTTACATTGAGAAAGGACCTTAGGCACCAATTAGTTCAACTCTCCAACTAAGGCCCAGGGAATGACCCAAGGTCATTCTACCTGATTTCTCTGCCTCACTTAAATCTAATTCACTCACCAGTTAATACATCACCCTCTTAATGTCATTGGTCTTCTTCAAGAATGAAGGATGAAGAACAATTCTTCCCACTGAGCTACATTGTCAAGCTCCCTCCCAACTCACTACTTGGCCTTCCTTTGTAGCTACCAGGATGACTGGCTCATCCTACTGGTGCAAGGCTTCAGATCCCTCCATTTCTGCTCCCTGGAGGCTGTGTAGATTAGTAGAAAGATATATAGAGAAAAATGTTCAAAGCCTGACTCTGATACTTGCTACCCATGTGACCTTGGCTAAGTCATTTACTCTCAGAGCCCCATTTCCCTCATCTGTAAAATGGATACAATAACATTTATATTGCCAATACGGAAAGCACCTTGCAAAATTGTACTATACAAAGAGGCTATTTTCACATGTATGGGAGGAAAAAAAAAGCTTTAAAAATGATAGCGTGATACTCAAATGTAGTGGGGAAATAGTGGGTTCTTCCTTACCAAAGAGCTGCAAACAAAGATTGGATGATTACTTCCAGAAAGAATTCATGTTCAAGGATAGGCCGGAATAGAGAGCCATTGAGGTCTCTTCCAATTCTGAGATGGAAGAATTTCAACTTAATTATTAGTTTCACTGGCTTCTCAGTCTTCTTCAACTGAAAGGTCAACCCTTTAGCTGTTTAATCCAAGCTGTCCCCTACTGGCTCCAGAAAAGCCTCCAGCTGCTCCCAGGTTAATGTTTTGAGTCATGAAGTCCTACCTCAAATAACCTCCTCAAATATCCTGAACTTATAGATTCCCAGTCTTTAGGAGTGAGTTGCTTTTTAGAGGAAAGGAGAGGGTGCCTGCTTTTCCTGCTGGCCTCTCCAGTTGGAAGACAAAGGTCAAAAGGCAGGAGATACCTTGTCAAGTTTGGAGAACAGCAAGAGGCTCAAATGAAAGAATGTGTGAAACACATGTGGGATGTCTTGGAAGGACACCCAAACATGCCAAACCGAGAAAGCTGTACCTTGTCCTAGAAGCAATGGCTTGTCAACAAAGGTGCTTGAGCAGTGGCATGTTTATCCACAAGGCAGCTAGGTGAATTAGTGGATAGGAGACCAGGCCTGGAATCAGAAAGACATGTTCCTGAGTTTAAATCTGGCCTCAGATACTTACTAGCTATGTGACCCTGGGCAACTCACGTCTATTTGCCTCAGTTTCCTTATCTGTAAAATGAGCTGGGGAAGGAAATAGCAAACCAGTCTAGTATCTTTACCAAGAAAACCTCAGATGGAATCATAAAAAGTCAATATGACTGAAATTATTGAGCAACAATATCTATCCAGCTTTATTTTCCCATTCTTTATGCTTATATGTATTATATGTTCTCATGAAGATGATGTCCAACTGAAAAATGAGGCCAATTACACAATTTCAAACCCAGTCTCCCATACGCAAAATGGTACATGTGGTAGTTAGGTTCATAGGTCAGGCCATGGAAAAACCTGTATCATTCATAATTAGCTGAAAGGAGGCTATGGTGCTATACTATGATGCTTACTCCATATTTAACACATAATCTAATTGAAATTTTGCTGTTATTAATCCTATTCAATGTTAATACTATGGTACTAATTCCATCAAACTAAACTATCACATTTAATAAAGTTCCTATGGGAAAAATGAGTTCACAGACCCAAACTTATAAAAGTAGGGACTCATCTATTCTCTTCATTTCCTTTCTCCCACTCTATCTCCTTCTCCTAGCATTAGGATGAAAATAATTCCTTGATCTTTCCTTGGAGAGTAGCAAAAACCTGGAAATGAAATGAGTGCCCATTGACTGAGAAACTGATAAATAACCAATGCTAAGTATGAACATAATACAACAGTATTGTTCAACAAAAATATGAGGCATCCATAGAAGCAAAGGAAGATTTGTATGAACAGATACAGAGTGAAATAAACTGTACCAAAAAAACAAAGTACACAACGATGACAACTACACCAATGCAAAAAGCTCTAAGAGGAAGCCAAACTTAGAGCTGTTGAAAAACCACTTAGAGTCTCGGAAAATAGAATATAACTCCTGCTTCAGCAGAGAGGTGAAGGACTACCAGGAAAGAATGGCCTATACATTGTCAGATGAGGTCATATACTTATACTTAATTTATTTTTCATTGTAAGGGAGAATTCAATTCTGGGTCATATTTCCGTAGATGACAATGTTATCAAAACAAAAATGTATCAATAAAACTAAAAAAACCCTTTGCTATTGTTTAAGGGATTAAGGAAATCTGCAGCTATTCCTAAAGCTGTTTTATTATAATCACTAGATTATCATGAGGATAAACCTTCTTCCTTAATTATTTCACCACATATGTTGCCCTGGCCACCATCTGCATTGGTAGAGAAAGGTATGTACCAACAGAGCTCCTTACGCCATTGAAATAATAGGTTCGGTAACAAACAAACAAATAAAAAAAAGCCTAGGATTTTCCACTCAGGATGACACATTTATTGATCCTTTGGCTAAATGTTGATTCTCTGAAATATTTATTCCAGCTCTCCAGTAACTTTATGCCACTTTCACTTAAAGGTTTAAGTGATAGGAGACCTCTCTGGCCAATCCATTTGGACTGATCAGACTACATGATTGTGAGCAATCCCAGCTTGACTCATTTTTAAACTGGGTATAGAAGAGATGGGCATCAAAG
>JAQQSK010013717.1:0-11387 GCA_028658325.1 Potorous gilbertii
TTTTAGTAGTAGTAGTAGTATTTAGTAGTAGTAGTAGTAGTATTTTAGTAGTAGTAGTATTTTAGTAGTAGTAGTAGTATTTAGTAGTAGTACTATTTTAGTAGTAGTAGTATTTAGTAGTAGTAGTAGTATTTTAGTAGTAGTAGTAGTAGTAGTATTTTAGTAGTAGTAGTAGTAGTAGTAGTATTTTAGTAGTAGTAGTATTATTTCTATTGCATTTGATTCTAGAGGCAATAGGGCACCACTGAAGTTAACAAAATGTGTGTTCAGCATAAACATACTATTCTCCACAGAAATGAGCATAATAAGTATTCATTGAATGAATAAATGAATAAAAACATACAAACAAAAAAAGAATAAATCAGGATGATGCATAAATACCAGAATACAGAAGGGGGAGGGTCCAGAGAACAGGTTTCAAAACAATGGGTTAAAATTTCAGGAAAACAGACTTAGATTCCACATGAAGAATGTGGTCCAAACAATGTATACTATAAAAAAGTAGAATCAGTCATCTCATAAAATAGTGAGTTTCTTAACCATGGAGATAGTAGATAGGATGTTATAAATGTAAAGAGGATGCCTATGTTAGGTGAAAGGTTAGATTAGATCACCTTTGAGGTTCCTTCCAGCTCTGAGATTCTGTGATCCAGTGATTCTAAGAGAAGAAGAATTATAGAGGAGAGTGAGGACAGTATAGTCTGGAAGAATTAAGGAAGGTTTACTGGAAGTTCTGGTAATTGACGTGGGGCTTAAGGGATGAAGAAGATTGGGATTGGCAGAATAAAGAAAAAGAACTTTCCTGGTTAAATAAATAATGAGTTAAAGATCAAAACCATAAATAAAAATAATCATATGAATTTGGACATATTATGTCATTGGCATAAGGGAATTCCAGGTGAGGAAACACCCTCTGCTAGCGCAGATTTGCACTTTTTCTCCAACTTACAGACTTTGAAAATTGCCTATATCACTGGATGATTGTGACTTTCTCAAAGTTACCCAGTAAGTATGTATCATTTGTGGGATTTAAACCCACATATTCCTGGATCCCAGGTTGATTTTCTTTCCCCTACAATAGAAAATGGCCACATTTCTTCTCTGAATCATAAAACTCATGTGTTACATAGATGAAAAGCAAGTGGACTGGCCCCACTGATCAGTGAATTGTAGATAAAATGAGGAGATGTTAAAATCAGGCTTGATGTAGTATGGAAAAGATAGTCACTGTCAATAATTAGCTCATTATTATGTACCTTTTATTTTATTTATAAGAGAAAAATTACTAGACACAGAGCCAAAAGATAGACAGACAGAGCATTTATTAAGTACTTACTCTGTGCCAGATGCTATGATTGGTGCTGGGGATACAAACAGGCAAAAAATAAGACTGTCACTTCCCTAAAGTACCTAACATTCTAGTAAAGGGAGGCAAAACGTAAAAGGGGATTGAAAGGGGTGGGGTAGTAGTGGCACAGGAGGTCCAGAAAGAAACCAGGAAATTGTGAGATGAACCATATGTTAAGTATAACCGACATAGTTCTTCTCAAATGGAAGTTCAGGGATGAACTCACCAATCAGAGGAGGAGATGGTAGAGGTGAAGTCATCAACAGCACGAAGATGGTCACTGAGGCAAGGTTTCAGAAAAATCAAGCCCTGCCTGCAAGATTTAATGCTCTCCATGTGACCTTGGGCAAGTCCCTTAATCTTTCTGAGCCTTTTTCATCAACCACAAAAATTAAGATGTTAACATTTGTCCCCTCTGCCTTACGGGTTGTTGTGGGGTTTGATATACACACTGTAAAGCACTTTAGAAATATGACATATGAAGATTATAATTATATACAAGAATAATTTGTAGTAAATACAACTAAAACTCCAACACAATGATTATTATTTTCTCCTCTGTCTCCTGATTTCTTCCTTAAGAGCAAGCCCTCATTTGTCCAGGATGAATTACTACCCCTCAAGTGGGAGGCGGCTCTTGATCCCAGTAGAAACAAAGCCTGTCAGACGTCATTTGTCATTGAAAATGCCAAGGGATCTTGTGCTGTTGCAGGTACGGATGTTTCATGTCCCCTTTCAGGAAGACTAATGTTCATCAATCAAGTGCATGGCATAGATTATGAAGGAGGTGATACATAGCTTAAGGCCATCCTACCAATTGATTATGTGAGTGAATTGTTAGACAATAATTGACATCAATAGTAATTACTTTGGGGGAATGTTAATTCCTCATGTACTTTGCCATCCATGCTTACATGAAAAATTTTTGTGCCCAGAATTTATCAACAATGTGACCTGAAATGGAAAACTGAAAGGGGCTTTAGTCCTGCTTCCTGACTCTTCTGGAGTTAGAACTGTTGTAGAGAAATTATTCAGTGAGCCCAGTAGCTCCAGCTAGCAGCTTGAATAGCTTGCTGCACTACATACTTTAAATTCCAACATTCTCTGGGCTTGTGAGCTCATTGAGTGTAGAGACTGTTGAATGTTTCTTAAAAAACAATGTTAATTGAATTCAGGACCTCAGGCTTAGTCAAATATGTCTCCATAATGCTTTTCTTGCCTTCTTTCACAAATGTCCTTCAAGCATCTGACCCAATTTTGGTTGTTTACTCTCATGCTGACAATGATATACGTTAGCACAGTCCTATACATGCTCAATTGAAATGTCAGTGAGAGGGTAAGGGAGCTCTCCATGGTCCTAGTAAGAGCCTGAGGTGCTTGAACATTGGTGACTGGTTATCTCAAACCGTTCTTTGCTACTTTTCCATTCTCGTGGATTCCTTGTGGATGCAATCATTCTGTTAGTTTTGTTATAATTTACCATCATTTCAGGATCCTTATTTGTCTTTTCCAATATACACTGACATAAAATATTTATGAAAATAATAATGCCTGAACATTAACCTAAAGTTAGCAATGTTTTATCTAAATGCTATTAAGACCCATCATTGGATCTTAGTTGGCTATTGATCACTTCCATCCTCACACCAATTTGGTCTTTTTACATAAAAAAAATAATATCAGAGTTGGAAGGGACCCTAGAACATAGAATATTTTAAGTCAGAAATAAGAATAGTATTAGCAACAAAATAATAGTAACTAATATTTGTATAATACTTTGTTTTCAAAATATCTCATTTTAATTATGCCATTTGAGCTTCTTAGCATATCTGTGAAATAGGTGCTATAATTCCTATTTCCCAGATAAGAAAACTGAGGTTCAAAAGAGCTAATTGCTTTGTCAAGCGCTATACAATAAATAGTCAGGAATCTGCGGTATATCCGAACTCAGATCTTCCTGACTCCAGGAACTACATTCTATCCATTACATTACACTAGATATTTTAAAATGGAAGATTTTATACCACACCCAGAACAGTGTTTCCATAAAGAATATTAGAACAGAAATAATGTGAGGACATAAAAAATAAGAGCTACAGGTAAACTTTGAACATAAAAATAGAATGCTAGAGGATCTTAAAATTATAAAACTGGAAAGGACCTTGGAGATCGTTTAGTCTAAACTGTTCATTTTGAAGATGAGGAAAGCATAGCTCAGAGAGGCAAATTCTCCAGAACACATCACTTATTGTTGCAGCACTGGAACTAGGATTCAGGTCTCTTGCCTCCTAGGTTTATATTTATTCACTCTATTATGACTCTAGAGAACTGTATCCTTTATACTATCCAATCTATGTCTCCTTCTGGCTTCACAATAATTCTGTGGGATGAGTAGGTCAAGTGCTATTATTTCCATTTTATAGATAAAGAAGTTGAAACTCAGAGCAGCTAAACAACTGAGCTGAGACCACATATTTATTTAAAAGTAGAAGCAATAGGGTAATTGTTGGGGATGGTGGGTATTGGAAGAGCTGGATTAAAACCCTGAGTCTCCTAATTCCACTCTACTATCCCTCCTTGGATTAAAAATGTTCTTAATTTTGCTATTGCAGTAAGGGGGCCTTTTGTTTTATTTCCTTTTCATATACTGCCTGGAAGATCAAGATGCCAGAGATCCTTTATAGTCAGTATAGGAAAATGGGTAACAATTATTAAATGGGAGGGGATATCATTCCTCTAAGATGATACCACAGACAATGGTTATACATTAGTAAATGTTAGTTGTTCTTGATGCCTGCCACATACCTCTTAATACATCTCTATTCATTGCAAAACCATATCTTTCTAGGGCTCCCAGCTGAGCAAAAATGTAATTGGGGCTCATTTGGAGGCATGAAAGGATCACCATCCTTGCCACCCACTCTGGATAACTTGGATGAACTCTTTGATGAAATCAGGATATCTGACAGTGAACAGGTGAGATCAAATTTCTTTGTGTGGAATAACTACCCAGTCAGAGAATAATTTCTGGAAGAGACTTCTGAGGATGTCTGGTCTAGCTCAAATATAGTCCAGAGTCCATTTTGTGACATCCTCAACAAAAGATTATACTACCTTTAGGTAAAGTGCTTTAGTGAGGGAGAATCTATAAGCTCTTTCTTTCCCTCGTTAGCTCTCTGTGTCTTTTTCCAACTTGTACTGGTTAGAGTTGCCTGTGTAGCCACAATGGTGCCTTTAAGAAATATTCTCCACCATTTCCCCCAAAAGCAATGTTTCTTTGTGTTTTCAGATTTTTGTTATTGAAAGTTTTCCATTCTTGTTTGTCTGACTTCCCCTACAGATCATGGACAGTTTTCCACTCTCCTATCTCATCTTATAAGTCCTCATCTAGATAGTAGTAGAATAGAGAAATAGAAAGTTCTACTGCATTTGCTAGGTGTACTTCATCCCTGGACAAGAATTCCTGTTATAAAATGCTAATTTGCCTTTTCTGTCTTCTCAGTCAGTTCCCTTCCTCCAAACCCTCCTTCTTCTTTGGACATCTCAATTTTCATTGTTGATGGCAGTGGTAAGCATTCTACATGTACCCCTGAGAGTGTTTGGACTAGGCTTCTGGAAAGGCCATTTGTGTCTTCAAGTATCACTGGGGGTTGGCCATAGTCCTCAGGGTGGACAAGTTTCTAAAGGCTCTCTCTCCATCACTTCTCAACCACATACTATGAAAAGGTAGAATAGCTTTCTGTTATGTCAGTCAAGCAAACAGTTACCTCTGTGCAGGGACTCATCTCTTCTTCCATGAACTATGGCTGTGTTAGGGAGGTCATGTGGCACAGTGGAAAGAAGTTGGAGAATCCAAGATCCAAGTTCAGCTCCCATACCTTAGATATTTACTACCTTGAGTTTGTGCAATTAAGGTCATTCAACCTTTCTGAACCTTGTTTTCCTTATCTGCAAAATGAGGAATTTGACTATGTATCCTCTGAGATGCCTGCCAACTTGAAATCTATGAACTTGCTACACATAGGGCATGTGGATTTACATACTTTTGTTTAACAAGCATTTATTAAGTACTTTCTGTATGCAAGACAATGTAGCTGCTGAGAATAAAAAGAGAAAGATGAAATATTCTTTCAACTCAAGGAGCAAACATTCCACCAGTGATTTATAACTTATAACTTTCTCTTCTCCTCCCTTGCTTCTGCTACTACCATTGTTTAGTTTCCTGGAAGCTTTTGCCTGAACTATTAGAATAATCTCTTAATTAGTCTCACTGTCTCCAGTCTCTCCCCTCTCCAGTCCAGTCTCCACATAGTTGTCATATTTGTATTTCTAATATTCTGGTCTCATCTGACCAGGTCACTATCTTGTTTAGGAACTTCAGTGGCCTGCCTTAACTCTAGGATAAATTGAAAATTTCTTAATTTGGCTTTAAAGCCCTATACAATTTGTCTCCAGCCTAACCTTTCCAGACAATACAAAACACTCCCCCATACTATCTCTGTGGTCTAGTCAAACCAAAGAGTTTTCTGGTCCTCATGAACAACATTCCACCTCCCACCTCCATGACTTTGCATAGGCTGTTCTCCAGATCTCCAATGTACCTTTTATCTCTACCTTATGGAATTCCCAGCTTCCTTCAAAGCTCATATTCACTTCAACTTCTGTGTTCCATAATAAGTCTTTCCTGATCCCCTCCAACCAATTTTGTGTCACCCCCTCCCAAAAATTATGTATACTATAAACACATACACACAGTATTGACTTTCTGGTGTTTCATTGCTCCTGCAATTTTCACACAGGAAAATTCAATCTCCTTAAATATAGAAAATGCTTTGTTTTTGTCTTTGTATCCTAAGAACTATGCCTAGTATATATTAGGCACTTAATGAGTGCTAGTTGAATGAAGATCATTAAATATATAATATATGCAAAGCAATACAAAGTAATTTCAAGAAGGGCAGAGCACTTTTTGACTCATATTTTATATCATTTTTCCTTGGCATACATGAAGCTGCTACCTATTTCCTGAGATGGTCCATATTCTCTTCTCTGAAAAAAAATTCTTTACTTATTACTTAGGCACCATTATTCAATGGTCTTCCTTCCTTCTGTGTCACACTATTCCACTCAGATGTCATCATATGAGTTAGGACTTCCCTGTCTCACCTCTCATCCTTTCCCCTTTCCGTTTCTTTCTAGATGCACATATTCTGTTCTTCCAAGGGAAACTTGAATTTTAGTGATAAATCAGAGAATAGAACTATATCTATAGCCCTTCTACCTTTTCTGAGGTAAATTTCAACTGAAATTTTGTGCATACAGAGGTTTCACTTGGTATTATTGGCAGAAATACAAACCTAATACCATCTGTTTCATTTACTTCTTATTCTTCATATCTTTTGAAATCAGATCATCAGTCCTTTACTTTTTTTATATGACTTACCCTTATATAGTACTTTAAAATTTAAAAAGTGCTTCAAATTTGTTATTTCATTTGAACTTCCCAAAAATGCCATTGGTATCATTAACTACACCTCAGAGCTAAGGAAACTGAGGATGAGAGAGCTTCAGTGACTTGCTTGTGAATACATAGCTATTTTGTCAAATACGGTATTTGAACATGAATTTCCTGACTCCAAATTTAGAACTCCATTCACTAATTCTCTTGGGTAAGTCTTATGTCTAAGCACTGATAAAAATTGTCTTTGTTATTCTTGTTCACTGCGAGGAGGGAGCCTCATTTTGTTCGTTCTAGCTATATCTGATCAATTGCCTTTAGTTGATATCTAGAACATTTCTTCCATGCCCTTATAAAATCAGAGAGATAAACATAATCCCCAAGCAGAAATCCAGTTACAAAATAGAACTAATTATACTCTTTGCTTTTCCTTGCTTCTCCACTCCAGTTTCCTTTTCTTCCTTTGTTTGACTTTTTGGTGGTGGTTTCCCTTTCACTAGAAGTAGTTAGAGAGTGGATGATCATGTGCCAACTCTGGTGTGGTGGGACTTGTTGGTTAGGTATGATTTGGGCTAGATGGCTGACCTCTTAGATCATTTCCAGTTCTAAAATTCCATAATTTTGTAATTCACTGGGAAATGAGTTTCAAATGAGCTGTGACACAAAAATATATTGTAGACTCTAAGATATAGTTTGCTGTTATATTAAAACTGATTTTGAATAAAAGAAAAAGAGCCAAATATTCATTAAGCACTTCCTATGTGCCAGGCATTGTGATAAATGCTGGGGATACAAATATGAGCAAATAGAAATGCAGTCCCTGCCCTCAAGGAGCTCAAATTCTAATAGGGCAAGACAAAAAATTAAATAAAGCTGAAGAAAGGAGAAGGATGGAGGAGGAAGTACCTGGCAGGGGCACGGTGGTTAAGGTTGGCAAATGAAGGCTGCCTGATCTGGGGCCTTCCTCAAAATGGAGGTTTTGAGAAAAACTCACCAATGGGAAAGGAGAGAGGGGAGAGAAAGAAAGAAAGCACCTGAGTCTGTTTTCATAAGATCAAAAGTACAGATTGAAGGATATGAATGGATACACTTTTTTTTTATTTTTGCCAAATCTATTACATATGAAGCACAATTTGGGGCACTGTGGAGGTTATAAGAAGCATTTGGCAGCATCCTTGTCCTTAAGGAGTTTCTAGTCTATTTCTAAAGAGGAAAATCTAAGACACATATATCACTTTGAAAACAAGTTTATCTAGTACTACAAAGTTATATCCCTTTGAAAACAAGTTTATCTAGTACTACAAAGTCTGCAAAAGACATTACATATGCTATTCATTTGACCTACACAACTGGAGGCATATATTATTACTAATCCCCATTTTATAAATGAGAAAAATGAGGCAGAGAGGCATCATGACTTGCCCACCGTTGTACAAGTGGTCAGCGTCTGAGGCAGGTTTCAAAATCAGTTCTTCCCAAGCCCAAGTCCAACATTCCCTCCATGGTTCCACCGAACTACCTAATTTTCCCTACTCTGATGCTTATTACACTGTCCTAAATTATCTTCCTACTACATCAGCAACTCAATCCAAATAAGCATTAGTTCTCTGACCACACTCAATCACCCTTGGAGCATAGTTTCTAGATTTGTGATGAGAAAAATAATTATTTGTATTACATTAATAACCAATTTTATATATGGAACCCAAAGATTCTCTGCTTTTGCTTCCTCATTCAAAGCCCAGTGTCTCAAGGACACTTCTTACCTTGCCCCCAAATTCATCCCATCAAGACCATCTTAACTGAGTAGAATTCTTACTGTAACTCTACCATGGTTCAACTCAGGTAGGGCTGGGTAGAGAAGAGATTCTTTTGTATAACTTCCTGGAGGCAGAATAATCTGGGAGAGGGCTGACACTATCAAAGTCATGTCCCCCAGCCCCACATTAGAAAAGTATATCTCTAATTATAATACTCATTCTCTTATTGATTGTTAACCAATCAGAGATGGTTTTCACCCTCAGGGACACCTACTTTTCCAAAAATATTTAAACATTTAGAAACTTCCTTACAGGGTTTTTGGTTATAAGAGAGATCATTGACATTAATTTATTGATAATTTGATAGCATAATTAATAAATTGATTATTAGTTACCCAGAAACTGTTCCTCATCTAGGAGCTTTCTAGATCACTGACTTTTTAATCATTTCAGAGATAACATCTTGATGCCTCTTAAATATATCAGGGACATAACTAATTGCTGTAAACGTGCTTTCCATTCACACTTGTTTTCCTTTCACCAATATTGTCCTGCTCTAATGTAAATCTAGCCTTATTGCAAATTATTCATCTTCTTGACTCTCTACTATAAGCAACGTGGATGGTTTCTTATGTGTAGAATATGGCCCTTGACCTTTTATGCCTATTGAATGCCATTGAATTGTTATCCATCCTTAAAGCCCAAATCAAAGGCCATCTCCTCTAAGAAGTCTTTCCTGATTCTCTAAGCCATTAAGGACCATCTCAATAAGATTTCTCAAGCATTTCATGTTTTGCTTCTCTAGGGTACTTGTCATGCATTACCCATGTACTCTAGCTGTCCTGTGTCCTCCATTAGCCCTGCCTGATTTTGACCACCATGAAATCAAGGACCCCAGCTCATATAAACTTTGTATTTCCTCCTATTGCTTTAGCATAGTACACTGAATATAATAGATTCTTGCTAACAATTTGCTTAATTAAATTGAATATATATCTTCGATTTTTTTTGTAAAAGTATCACTGGCTAATGCTTCCCACACAATACAGAAATATGTTCCTGCAAGACATTATGATTCAATAACATGGTATGTTTCTGTAATGTATGTTTTTTTTATTGAAACAATCTGTGCTATGCTAAAAAATTGTCAGTGTTTATTTCAGGAATAAGAGATTTAAAAGTCACAAAGAGAATGACATTTTTTAAAATTAGGTTTTAGATGTTATATCTAATGATAGGGACTGGACCTGTGATTTCAGTGATCTAGAAAGCTCCTAGATGAGGAATAGTCCTCAATCAATTCAAGTTCATGCTTTTAATCTCTGCCATCTTTAGTCTTAGTAAGTTGCCTAGAGCACTGAAAAATGAAGTGATTTGCATGTCTGTGTTTTGTGTCAGAGGCTTGGAACTCAGCTTTCTGCCCTCTCTGCTATGCCATCTTTCATTGGATGAGAACACATTCCCAGTCAATAAGGTCAAACGAATGAGGCTTTGCTGGCTTTTTTATTTATTTTTTTAACACAGTTTATAACAGATAAAGCAATTCCAACTTTTGATCATGTGATACTTCTTTTTAAAGAAGTTTTTTAAAAAAAAAGAGAAAATTTTTTTTAAACATTAAACAACTGAAATACAAATGATATTTATGTTGCTAACTTCACAAGCTCTTGCCCTAATTGTCTCCACAGTATTACTAAGAATTAAAGGACCCTAACTTAATGTTGTTGGTCTAAAGTCCTATGCCTAATAGTTTAACTTTAGACAACCTTGGATGTTCCCCTACCCATAATCTATAATTGAATAGATCTGGTATTAATCTTACAAATCTTTTGACTATAGGAAATTGCCCCCAATAGTAAGGACATTGCAGGGATACAATATCACCCCAACTTCATGTCAATTCCAGGCAGGATTAGATTAGCAACTTGCATTCAGTCAGACTTAAAGTCTGCCAGATGTCAGTGGGGAAATTGAGTCAGGAGAATCCCACCTTAGCCCATGCTGAACAGCTGCTCTCCCACCTTTCCCTTGAGATCACCTATGCAGTTCATACCAGCATCTCATCAGCTTACTGGCATCATGAATTGGAGGCTCAGATCGCCTCTGTTGCTACCCATACCTGGAGTTAGACTCAGAAGAACAGTCATTTAATAGTCCCATAGCATCTGAATATGGCAAATTCCAATAACCAGGTTTCAAATATGATTATAGTTTCACTTTGGCTAACGAACATCTTTTGGGGCAAGTCTTAAGTGGTTTATATGCCTTTCTATACATGTTCTAGTTCCTGATTAAATGGCAATCATAAAATCAATTTACCATTAAAACCTTGACTTTTCCATCAATGCCAAATTTTACCCAAGGTTACCTTCCTCTAGGAAATTTAGACTGAAATTCTTTTCTCCAAACTAAAGATGTCATTGATTTATTCTCAGTAATTAATTCAGTCTATTGTTTTCATACTAATTGCTTTTACCTCACTTTGTAACATGTCTAATTTTTCTCCCCATAACTCCCCTCCCCCACTTCCTAATACCTTGCATTCTGATTACTCCTTCCCTCAATGTACCATCCACTCCGTCACACTCCACTCCTCTCCTATCCCCATCTTCTCTCTTTTCTTGCTGGGCAAGATAAATTTCTATACCCTTATCCCTGTAGTTCTTATTTCCCAATTATATGCAATAAAAATTCTCAACATTTGTTTCTAATACTTTGAATTCCAACTTCTCTCCCTCCCCCCACCCCAGCCCCACTGAGATGGGAAGCAATTCAATGCAGACTAAATATGTGTTGTTTTGCAAAAGACTTCCATAGTAAT
>JAQQSK010013718.1:0-11387 GCA_028658325.1 Potorous gilbertii
CATTTTCCCAGCCAGTTACTTGACTTATGAGAGTGCTCCACCCCAGTGTAGATCTTCCAGAACTAGTGCTTGGGGTCTGAGATTCATATGCTGCTCCCCAGCCTCAGGGCTTTTGGTAGCAGGCTTGACTGCCCTTCAATGGGGGCTTATCTGCTGGTTCTCAGGTGGGGGCAGGGCCGCCTCTCAGGCTCAGTTCCCTCAGGGGGTTTATACAGAGATCCTTTGTAGTGGAGCTGGGGTGGAGCTCCAGCCCACTCTGGGAGTCTCTGGCTGAGCTGCCTCTGCCTCTGGCCAAGCTCCCTCAGCCTCTGCCACAGCGGCCGCTTCCCAGGGGGTCCGAGTCCCAGAGATCCTCCACTCCCCTCTCAGCCCAACTCTCTCACTGACCTGTGCGTCTGTGGGTGGAGGGTCCTTCGCAGCTGCCGGAGATTCAGGTCCCTGACGCCTGCTGGGCTCTGCTGGCTCCTCTCAGCGCCGCGTGGCCGGGGTGGGGGGAGGGGAGCGCTCGGCAGCACAGGACTCCGCTCCCATCTGGGGCACCTCTGCGGTCGGTTCTTCAGGGCTCTCTGCAGCAGAAATCTCCTTCACTGTGTTGCTGCGCGGCTTCCACTGTTCCAGGATTTGTCAGGAGTTCTTTTTACAGGAAATCTATGGGCTGTGGGTTTGGACCTAGCATAGGTGAGTCTTTCTACTCCGCCATCTTGGCTCCGCGCTCAATAACTTTCAAACCAGCTTTCTCCTCTGCACTCAGCAACACATGATAATGGAGGCAGAAAGGAGAGAACATTCCTTTTCTCTGATTTTCTGTTCGAATGAGGTTGGCTATTTCCCACTACCTGTTGCAGACTTCCTCATCTGTTCATTAATGACCTCTAAAACTTCTAATACCATCATTCCCTGAGAAATCTTAAAACCCATGGAGGATTTGTTTTCCTTAGCAATATACCAACAGCAGGAATCACAGTGGTGGATACTGATGAGCTCTGTTGTGGGAAGGCTATGAGGAAATCATGCATTACCAGCCTTACCTACATCCTTCCTCGTTGTTGTTGTTGGTTTTTCAGTCATTTGTCAGTTGTGTCCAACTCTTCAGGATCCCATTCGGAGTTTTCTTGGCGATGATACTGGATTGATGTGCCATTTCCTTCTTCAGCTCATTTTACAGATGAGAAAACTAAGTCAAACAATAACTTGCCTACCATTCCACAACTAATAAGTATCTGAGGTCAAATTTGAACTCAGAAAGATGAGTCCTTCAGACTCCAAGCCTAGCACTCTCTCTATTACACCAACACAATATCATCAGGTGCATCAGGAAAAGCATCCTCCCCACTGGCCTGGGGCCAGCAGAAGTCTTTCCTCCAGGAGTTTCATGGAGTAGAGATAATAAAGTTTGATATTTCTTAGTTTAGTGATTGTTATTTACAAGTGATGTAATAAAAGTTATCTGTTGGTAAAGTGTCTGTAAGGCTGAGAAGGTGAAAAGCAATGGACAAAATTCACACTTCAAAAAAACACCTAACAAGGAATTCCATCTCCCACATTGAGAAACTGTTACCTCATGTTAGAATGATAAGGTCCCTTCCCAACTGGAGCACATCTCTAATGTGTTAATCTCAGTTCACGCATTCCAACTTCCAGTTTGTGGATCCCTGGGCGCTACTTGCTTCTAATGATCTTTGCCACATGTGAAAAAGAAGAGAAAGGGCATGTTTATATAGTGCTTACCGTATTCTACTCACTGGGCTAAGCACTTAACAAATATCCAATTTGATTCTCATAACAACCTTGGAAGATAGGGTACTACTATTAACCCCATTTTTCCGATGAGGAAATTGATGTCAGGCTGCTTCCAGAACCACATGCTTAGATAAAGAATGAAAAAGAAAGCCATACTTTCATTAAATACTCCTTTGCCAGCAGATCAAGCAATGAAGTATCACAAGCAGGTAAATCACAAACATCAAATAGTCTATATTTCTTTGTGTAATTTCAAGAAAGGTCACAAACCTCAAAAAATATTTTCTACATCCTTTTCCTAAATTAAATCAGATTTTTACAAATCCGATCCCAGATTGACTGGTTTCACACTTTTTTTTAGCTTTATACTAAAATGCACATTAAGAGACAGCCACCTTCCTCCCAATCCAGGGAAGTGATTTCCATAGTAAGTAATTAATTAAATGTTTGCTGACTGGCTGAGTCATTAATTGACTGGCCGAAATTTAAAATATTGCACAGCTACATATCTTGTTCCTGGATTCAAAGTTAGTGGAGACAATAGTAACAATGATGGTGGTAGCAGAAGTTAATCAAGTCACATGAGCTTTTTTATTTCAAATGTACATTCCAGTGTATTTCTCCTTCCTTCCTCCCAATGCCTTCCTTAAATCTTAAAGCGTCATTACACCTCACAATCAAGTCAGTAACACTGCATGCTTTTGCACTGCACTCTTATATTCTTGACTTAAATAGTCCAAGGAGATTTCTGTCAATCTCAATGTGAAAGTATATAATAGGGTACTCATTGGGAATATTCTTTGAATGTGAAAATAGTGTAGCATTTACAGTGTATTCCAATAATTGAAATGGTTTGGGTGTCAATCTTATTTCTCCATGCATAGTGGCCTATAATAGAATTCAGATCATCTGGTTGGCCATCTCCACTTCTTTAGAGGAACATAGTGCTGAGCCAACTTGACAGTTTAGGACATTTACACTCTTCCTGGGGGCTGATAGATTTTCTAAGCTCTTAAGGAGAATATCTTAGGCATACATTTTGCAAATAATATTTTATAGCTTGTGAATGCATAAAACCCAAGATGGGTTTCAAAAAGCAAGCCCTTATTATTCCACCCAAAGAAGGGAATTAAAAACAAACTGCTGTAAAAAGATTCCTAGAAGAAGAGATTATGCCAGAGGTCATAAGAGATGATGAGTTAAAGAATGGTGAAAGGCTAAGGTCATATGCATTCCCCAACCAGTATAAGAAAACAGGGGTGATGAAATGAAGGAAGAAAAATCGAGTAGATGTAAAAGCTGGTTACACAAGAATACCTTGTTAGAAATCATGGCTTACTCCAAATATAAACATTAAAAAGAGTATGGTTTGGAGGAACTGGACCTTAAAATCTGTCAGGTAGGATGGAGATTTTAGTGGAAAAGTACTCAAAACTATAGAAAATCATTCTGACCTTTGAATTATTTATAAATTGTTTCTGTTGACTTTTCCACTATCCTATACCCTTATACTCCATTCCAGCCATACAAAAAATTGTGTAAGAAGTAAATTGAGAAGGTGCTAAAAGTGAGATGAATTTAATATATAAAATAGTAAACAAGATATGAAATAACTATTCAAGATAGCATTGAAATCTCTCAGGAACAGGAAAGATCTTAAAGTGATTTTTCACAGAGCAATTGGCATCCTCACTTTTGTAAAGACCTACAAAGAATGTACTTGGTGCTGTTTCAATTGGTACAGTAATAAGCCCTCATTAATTTTGATTCCACGAATTCAGAATTTATCACACAGTAATTTTGACAGGGTCAGGGATGTTGTTTAATTTTGGGGAGTAAGTCTTCTAACCCATAACAGATAATGCAAATTATTAATAATACAAATATGATTTAAGTGCAGTGGTTCAAATATAGAAGAGAATTGTCTGCAAGTACTTTAAAATGGCAATTTGCATACAAATATCTAATGAAATAATTCTCATTTTTAGTAATACTGTAAATAAATAAATCAGCAAGTACATTCAGTTTGCTGAGCTAAATTGCTTTAGCTAAATTTGTTACTGTATATCCTTGAAAACAATAAACAGTTTTAGAAACTGTTTGCAATTCAGATTTTTAAAAACAATAAAGACTGATTTAATCCCCACTTACTGAAGATCATTAGAGTTTTTATAAATCTTTCAAAATTATTTATTATTTATTTGATTACACATTTATTCAATACCTACTATGTGCCTAACAGTATGCTAGATTCTGGAAGAGGGAGAGGGAGAAAGAGCATTATTCTGTTGGGGAAAAAACAAGGAAATTAAATACAAAACCAAGTAATTTCAGGGAGATGCTTTTAGAAACTGGGGGAATCAGGAGTGACTTCCTGTGGGAATTGGCAATTGTAGTAATTTTCTACTGTATGTAAGGCATTATGCTAGACTCTGGATATACTGAGACAAAAAGGAATGAACTCAAGGAGCATAGATGTGGGATAGAAGAATTCTGGACTTGAATTGGGAAGGCTTGATTGCATATCCTATGTCTAACACTTAATAGTTGTGTGACTTTGAGAACCATTCAATATCTCTGAATCTCCACTTCCTCAGATAAAAAGGGGCAGAACAGTAGCTGTTGTACCTCCACACATGGTTCTTGTAAGGCTGAAATAAGATCATGCATAAAAAATGCTTTGCAAACTTTAATGCCTTGGTAATGGTAGCTATAATTCTTGAAGAGATAGTCAATGCAAAAGCATGGATACAGGAGTTGGAATGTGGAGTCTGAGAATCAAATGGTAAACTCGTTTGGCCAGAATGTAGACTATATGAATAGTACCAGTAAAAGGCTAGGGGGTACAGTGGATGGAGAGAGCACTTGACACAGTTAAGAAGACCAGAATTCAAATCTGACTTCAGATATTTACTATGTGACCCCAGGCAAGAAGTCAGTCATATAACATCTGTCTACCTCATTTTCCTCCCCTGTAAAATTGCAAGGTTACTGCCTACTAAAGTTGTTTTAATGATACAAGGAGATAATTTGTAAAGTACCTTGCAAACCTTAGAGTGCTACATGTATATATATACATATATATATATATATATATATATATATACATACACATATGTATGTGTATATATATGCATGTATACATATAGAATAGAATACAATAGAATACAATACAATAGACTATATAACATAACATATAATATATTGTGTTACATTATATTATATTTATTATATTACATTACATTGTATTATATATATTTTGCTATGTTATGCTATGTTATGCTGTTATATTACATTACATTGCATTATATTTATTATTTTATATTGTATTACATTGTATTACATTACATTATGTTACATTACCTTATATTATATATACATTTAAGTAATATTAGCTATTATAATTTTTGTTGATATTGTTGTTGCTAATATGAAATGTCCTGGAAAAATAAGTACAAACCAGACTGGATAGGACTTTGAAAGGTGAGCTGAGATGTTTATGCTTCAGCAGAGGAATACCATGACCAACCTGTGTTTTAGATATTAACCCTGTTTATATTTATAAAGAAACGGATGGTTTACAAAGTACTTTACACAGCTTATCTCATTTGACCCTCCTAATAACCTCATGAAATAGTAGCAAAAAAAAAAACTATAACAAACTGCTTCAGATACTGAAAAGGAGTCACAAATCAGTCTAGCAAATGTCTCACATTAGAAAAACATCATCTTAATATATACATGAGAGAATAAAGCAGAGGAATGGAATTATAGATCAATACACACCCTACATCTGTTGTCTGATTTCAGCTTCACAAAACAAGATGCCCCAAACAGATTAAGGCCATCCCCTCTTTTCTCATCACCCAGCAGTTAACTGGAGTCTTGCCTGATAGTGCCTCCTCAGCCTCCTCTCTGCTTTGATTGATGGTCTGAAGGGTAGAACACCAAACTGTTCAGAGGAAGACCTGACACTGCTCTTTTCAACTCACCCACTGCATCTACTGCTCTGTCTGGTTTCAATTCCACAGAACAGGATGCCAGAAGCTGGACATTCCCTGGTCTCCCCCGTACCCTTTCTTGCCGTGTGTGTGCATGTGTGTGTGCATGTGCGTGTGCGTGTGTGTGCGTGCATGTGTGTGTGCATGTGTGTGTGCATGTGCGTGTGCGTGTGTGTGTGCGTGCATGTGTGTGTGCATGTGCGTGTGTGCGTGTGTGCGTGTGTGCGTGTGTGTGTGTGTGGTCTCCTCCTTTTCATTGTAAGTTCTGTGAGAGCAGGATTACTTAATGTAATAACTTAATTACTATTAATTGTACCTACAGCACTTCCCCTGGCGCCTGGCACATAGCAGGTCCTTAATAAATACTTATTGGATTGGATATCCCTTATAAAGATGTTTAAGCATAGCAGACCTCATTTTCTGTCTCATAAACATTTCTCCTCCTCTCTACCTTTCTCTCTCCATAGAACTTTCTTGGAACTTTCTTTCATCCTCCCTATACCTATACTCCAGACCTGAATCTTCTCCTTTTAGTTTGGCAGAAATAGAACTGCCAGTGTCTTTAGTGATGTAGGTCTCCTCACAACAATAAAAAAGAAATTCTAGCCTTTCTTTGGAGATGTGGGACACTTTAGTCTTGTAATATTGCATGGGATATCAGATAGGGTCTCTGTGTTGGTTGGTTTTGTATATTGTTTTTCTTTGTTACTGAGTCAAATTCACTATTAGGTAAGAGAGCTTACAGAAATGACTAAGATTTCTAAAAAGGAAATGGCAACAATAAAATTTTGATTTTTTTCTTAATAATACCAAGAAGGACTTCACTAAAGTGCAATTTCTCCATGAAATTTTTTTTAAAGGAAAAGAGACAAAAATCTCACAGGATCATGGAATTTAGAGTTGGAATGGACCTTAGTGATCCGAAATTCTTTAATTTTGTAGATGAAGAAACTAGTGCCCAGAGAATCTAAAGCAACAAATAGTAAAGCTCTGTTGGAAACCAAAAGCTTTTACTCCAGATATAACACTTGTTGCACTACACCAAGTTGAGAAGGCGTGATGGGATTTGATTTGTATCACTGAAAGGAACTTTCACATTAATTCAATAAACATTTGTCAAAGTAAGCATCTCTTTCACCCTCAGGACAGTTCTCTCTACTAAACACTTAATAAATGGTTTGTTGAATTGAATTACAATTACAAATTTACCAAAGTCACACCAGTAGTTCTTCATGAGCAATTCTCATTACTTTACACAAAAGCAAAATGATGTTCTAAACAAATTTGGAAAATTTTGCTGAACATCCTCACATGTTTCTTAACCAAGAACATAGATAAAACTGGAGAAGTATGGGTCTACCATTTAATTCTTACAAAATATATTGGGAAATACTATGCAAAAATGGGGTAGGGGAAGGATGACAAAAGAGAAATTAGGGCTAATTGCTTATTATTTATTTCTAGCAGAAAGTGTTGAATTGAAGACATTCTAGCTCTACATCAGTGAGTATTTTTGTCCCTCTCCCTAAAGAACTGCTAACATTTATAAAGCTAAGCTTAGGAATAACCTTTAAAATACTGCTCACAAAGATGTCACCAGGGATACACTGAAGATGAGCAGGCTAAGAAGTTTTCATTTTCTAAGAGCAGGAGAAAGAGAGATGGAGGGAGTAAAGAAACCAAGAGGGAGAAGAGGAAAGGAGGGGGATGGAAGGGGAGAGGAGAAGAAAGGGACTTTAACAGAGCCTCCTGGAGATAATGTAGCAGTGAGAATTCAGGAACTATAGCAGTTTGGGAGAGATGTTTCCAGGATAAGTGACTTTTCAGTGTCCTTCAATTAATATCACTAAGAAAGCTAGCTATCTTGCCAGAGTGTACGGTCTGCCCTACAAGAGTTAATCCTCAGAAATAATCCTTAGACTATGTTAAGCAGTAAAGTCTTGCAATAGATTTAACTTCCTTCTAGAGAAATTCTCCTCTGAAGGGTGTATTGAGACCTCTATGAGGAAATAGCATTATTTTAATTCTTGAACTAGCTCGGTGAGTTTTGACTTATCAATAGTGCTAATTTGGGATTTTTTTCTTATCTAATCTAATTCTTTCTAATTCTTATAAAGGGTCAGAAAACTAAGCATTTCTCAAGTTAGATGGTCCACTTTTCTGTGATGTGGATGTGTTTGGCCTAAAACCAATTTATTGACCTACCGCAAGCATTCTCTTCACACTCCCATATGCCTCTTCCTACTCTTCCACTAACCCATTTGCAAAAACTGTTAAATGTTTTTTTAGAGTTAATATTGTGGCAAAAAGGCAAATTATGGTGAAACTGGATCAATTATCACAACTACACCTTTGACCAAAAGACTAAGAAGGAGACAGGATGGGAACATGTCACTTGTAATCCCAGTTAGTTTGCCACTAACTACAGATGACAGATTAGTTTTAGGGTTGTAATGATATATGCAATTGGTTCAGACAAGTTCTGAAGTTTCCAAATATGGACTTAAGCCACTCATGTGCACACAGAGGGCTTGGCTATTTCTGCAGCTACCTGTCATGGTAAAATAGACCTTAGGACACAAGTTTCAGGTCAGATTGCATTCAATCAGAAACATCTAACCTCTTTTCTGTGATTCTTTTCATCTGTCTCAAACTGGAAAACAAAATCCAATCTGAATGGAGAACTCAGAGTGAGTCAGACTAAGCCAAAAGCCAGAACAAAGGGCACCGATTTACTGAACACCCAAACAAGTTCCCATTTAGCTAAAACAAGTTAACGATTCTGGTCCCTATGCCACCCCCTCCAAAAAAATCCTTCTGAATTGGTCTGAAACAAAACCCCACTTCATTTTTAAAGTATTTCATTTAATGACTATTCTCCTTTTTTTTGTCACAACTCACATTTTTTTGGCCACCACAAAAAAGTTCACTATAAATATAAAAATATGCATACATAATACACATAAAAGACTTCTGTATCTTTCTTGATCAAAGAAATAACTGTTTCCCTTGTAGTATTAGCCTTAAAGATTTGTTTATTGAAAAACCTTTTCTAAATTTTATTTAATAAAATGTAGCCTTTTTATCTTCTGTGATACCATTTGTTGCTTAATCATGAACTTTCTCATAGATGATAGGTCATTTTTCCATGTTTCTCTAATTTGTCTATGATGTGATCTTTTATATCTAGGTTACATACTCATAGCTAAAAAACATAGGTTTTTGCATATAGACGTAGACATGATATAATTGGGTCAAAATGCAAGTAGCCTTTAGTAGTTCCTATATGACTACAAATTGCTTCCAGAATGCTTGCATCCACTCAGAGGTCCATCAACAGGGCATTATTCAGTCTATTTCCCCACAATTCATCTAGGAAGTACCATCTTTTTTGCCATCTTTGCCATTCTGACATGTATGAGGAAAACCCTCAGAATTGCTTTAATTTGCATTTCTCCAATGAGAAGTGATTTGGAGTATTTTTTTTCATTTGACCTGAGTTTCTTCCCTTGAGATGTTTCTTTTCATATCCTTAGACCATTTGTCAATCAGGGAATGGCTATTTTTTCTTATAAATTTGAATCAGTGCCTTATACATCTTAGAAATGAGATATCTCTCAGAAAGCATAAAAAAGTTGCTACAAAGACTTTTTCCCCCCTCTGTCAATTGTTTACTTCTTAATCTTAGGTTTTTATTGAATTTTTGTTCAAGAACTTTTAAATGTTACACAATAAAATTATTCATTTTATCTTCTATGATCCTCTCTATTCCATGTTTGGTCAAGAATTTTCATCCTATCCATAGATCTGATAGGCAATTTATTCCATGTTTCTCTACTTTATGTTATGGCCTTTTATATCTGTCTCATAAACTCATCTGAAATTTATCTTTGTATAAAATACAAGATGTTGGTCTAAATCTGATTTCTTCCATACTAATTAATTTATTTTTAGATTTCAACATTTATTTCAACAAGATTTTGAGTTTCAAATTTTCTTCTCAGCTCTCCCCTTCACCAACCCCAAGACAACATGTATTCCCTTTACTCCTTCCCTCAATCTGTACTCCCTTCTATCATCCCCCCACTTCTTTTACCCCCTTCCCTTCTGTTTTTCTGTAGGGCAAGATAGATTTCTATACCCCATTGCCTGTATATCTTATTTCCCAGTTGCATGTAAAAATGATTTTTAACATTTGGTTTAAAACTCTAAGTTCCACATTCTCTTCCTTCCTTCCTCCCTACACACCCTCATTGAGAAGGCAAGCAATTTGATATGTTATACATGATATATATATATATATATATATATATATATATATATATATGTTCTTCATACACAAAAGACTTCTATAACAGTCACGTTGTGAAAACCAACTATATTTCCCTTCATCCTATCCTACCTCTATTTATTCTGCTCACTCCTTTGACTCTGTCCCTAATCAAAAGTGTTTGCTCCTGGTCACTCCCCTCAACTTTTCCCTCTCTTCTGTCACCCCCCTCTCATTCCTTTCTCTCCTATTTTCCTGCAGGATAAAATAGATTTTCATACCCAATTAAGTGCATATATTCTTCCTTCCTTAAACCAAATCCACTGTCAGTAAGTTTCACTCATTCCCTCTCACCTCTTCCTTCTTCCCCTCCATTGTAAAAGCTTTTTCTTGCCTTTTTTATGTGACATAATTTACCCTATTCTATGCCCTCTAGCTATCCTAATACTGAGAAAGGTCTCATGAGTTACAAATATCATCTTTCCATGGAGAAATGCAAACAATACAACTTTAATAAGTCACTTATGATTTCTCTTTCCTGTTTGCCTTTTCATGTTTCTCTTGAATCTTGTATTTGAAAGTCAAATTTTCTATTCAGCTCTGATCTTTTCATCAAGAATGCTTGAACGTCTTCCATTTCATGGAATATCCATTTCCCCCTAAAGGATTATACACAGTTTTGCTTGGTAGGTGATTCTTGGTTTTAATTCTAACTCCTTTGATCTCTGGAATATCATTTTCCAAGCTCTCCAATTCATTAGTATAGAAGCTACTAAATCTTGTGCTATTCTGATGGCATTTCCACAATATTTGAATTGTTTCTTTCTGGATGCTTGTAATATTTTCTCCTTGACCTGAAAACTCTGGAATTTGACTGCAATATTCCTAGGAGTTTACATATTGATATCTCTTTCAGGAGAAGAATGGTGAATTTTTTTTTCCATTTCTATTTAACCCTCTAGATCTAGAATATCAGGGCAGTTTCCCTTGATAATTTCTTGAAAGGATGATGTCTAGGCTCTTTTTTGATCACAGTTTTCAGGCAGCCCAATATTTTTTTAAATTATCTCTTTTCAATCTATTTTCCAGGTCAGTGTTTTTTTTTCCAGTGTGATATTTCACATTATCTTCTATTTTTTTATTATTTTAGTTCTGTTTTATAATTTCTTGATTTCTTATAAAGTCATAAGTTTCCATTTACTCCATTCTGATTTTTAAGAAATTATTTTCTTCAGTGAGCTTTGGGACCTCTTTCTCCATTTAGCCAATTCTGCTTTTTAAGACAATCTTCTCACATTGGCTTTTTTTTAAAAATAAATTTATTTAACTTTTTACATTCATTTTCACAAGATTTTGGGTTCCAAAATTTTCTCCCC
>JAQQSK010013719.1:0-11387 GCA_028658325.1 Potorous gilbertii
CAAAACTAAATATATTGAATTCTCTGCCTTCCCAAGGGAATGGGTGGGGAGGGAGGAATGGGGAGAAGTTGGAACTCAAAGTTTAAGGAACAACCGTTGAGTATTGTTCTTGCTACTAGGAAATAAGAAATACAGGTAATGGGAAATAGAAATTTATCTGGCCCTACAGGACAAAAGGGAAGATGGGGTAAGGGAAGGGAGGGATGATAGAAGAGAGGGCAGATTGGTGATATGGGTAATTAGAACTCTCAGTGTATTGGGGAGGGGGGAGGAGACAAATGGGGAGAAAATTTGGAACCCAAAATCTTGTGAAAATGAATGTAAAAAGTTAAATAAATTTAATAAAAAAAAAAGGAGCACACACACAAAAAATAGTTGGTGTCAAGTATTTCTTTAAAAGAAGCATAGAAATTGGAAAAAGGCCAAATTTCTTTTTCTAGAAAAAGATACTGTAGGAACAGGTAAACATTCATTTCCATTTTCCCTTCATTAATTTGAGGTTGGAATTGGCCTTATTATTTACCTGTACTACATGGATTCTCAAACTTTCTCATTGTGGCAACATACTAGTTTCTTTCTTTTGTCTGCTGCTCTGATCATCTTTGAAAAGTACCTCTGTTTTTTTTTTTACTAGTTGGTGTTAAATGTATTTTATATAATAGCACTTACAGACCTCACCCTGCTGTACTTCAATATGATTTCTGATGTGTGTCTAGTCTTCTAGTACTACAACCAACCTGTTTGTGAACCTCCCTGAACTTAGTTTTGTAAAGGCAGAGATACATACATCCCCACCCCATCCCTCACTTTTACTTCAGGCCCATATTGTAAGTGTTAGCATCTCTTTAGATCATAGAGCGACATCAGAGTAGGACCACTTGGAGATTTTCCATAACCAGGCGTAAAGAATGCACATAATAAGCTAATGTAATTGTTCCATTTCATCTCCAATTCTGTTTACTTGTTAGTTCAACCATTCTATGGAATTAAAAATTATTAATTTTGTGGTCAGGTAGACTGTTTACTTTCTTGTCACCTCATATAATTTTATTAAGAATTATAGCTTGTTAATTATATTTATGTTTACAAATGTAAATATATACATATATATATATAGATATAGATACATAGATATATAGATATGGTGCACAATTTACCTATCTCTATGTTCATCCTCTTTAATAATTCACTGAGTTGTTCATGCTTCATAACGAGGCATAGAATACCCTCTGCTTGATTGTTTTGGACATCAAATCTTCCAAGGTTTTATCTAGCTTCTTCTTGTTTCTAACATCCTGCAAAGCATTTTTGGACAGAATATATCTACCTTAAATTTTCACAGATAGTCTCTCCAATTATTCATGTATGTTTCAGCAGATCTGGATTGTATACCGTCTTTCCTTTCTAATTAGTCTCTTTCTGCTGTATGGGCCACACACTCTTCTATTTTAACCAGATGCAATTCATCTTCTTATGTAGTCTTTGAAGCTCACAGCAGAAATAACCAATTAGTTACTCATACAGAAATAAAAGTTTGGTGTGAGTGCTTTTCTGCAGTATAAGATGCAAAGGTAAGTATGCTAAAAAAAAATACAGAAAGATAAACAACAAAAGAAAATTTAAGTAGGCAATTATAACACTAATGTTAACATGGTAAACAGATAACTCAGAAAAAATCAATTAAACAAACATTTATTTAGTGCCTACTTTCTCTGAGAAAAATATGAAATGTGTGTCAAACATGACCCTCGCCCTTATGGTGTCTATAGTTTAATAGCTATATAGATAATTACCTTTTAAAATCAGAGCTGTAATTTCATTTATCTAAGGACATCTGGAGTGAGGGAACTACCTTTGCCAATATAGATCCTCAAATTAGCAAAATCTCTGCATTTTATAGGTTCAGTTAATTTAGAGAATTTTCAGGCACACTGATTGGCTATATACATGTATATGTATGCATATATGTATGTATGTATATATACCAAATGAATATTTTGAGAATAAGGATGATGCTTTGAATATTAAAAAATAAATATTATAAAAATAATATTTATGTTTTTTACTTTTTGTTTTTATAGCACTTAAATTTCAACCAGTATCTCTTACCTCATATATTTTAATAATCATTTTATGTAAATAACTCATAAAATATTATTTTATAGGAAAAAGGAAAAAGAGGAAGAAAAAATAACACACAATCAGTGAAGTATCATGTTCAGACTGATGTCTTAGATTGTTTTGTAAACTATGAAGTGGTTGGATAAAAGAAGAGAATGGAACAAGGAAACCTAAAAAAGATTGTTTTCTTTCTTTTTTGTTGTTGTTTTCTTTTTTAAAAAAAATAATTGCAATTGTGAGCTTTTCTTTATACATCACCTAAATTTTTCTAAATATTGCTTTGAGAAATGTTCTAAGAAAAAAAGTAAAGAAAGAAAAGTAAAAAAGAAAACAATAAGTAAAAATGATCAATATTAGAAACATCTTAAAATTGATGCTGTGTTCCATACCCTTGGACCTCCTAACTATGCAAACAAATTGGGGGAAGCATCTTCTCATTTCTCTTCTTTGTGACCATTCTTGTTCATTACAATTCTTAAAACTCTACCTTCCATTTTTTGGGATGGCTATCCATTTATATAGCTGTAGTTACTGTGCGTACATATGCTATAGTCATTGTATGTATATGCATATATGTATGGGGCATTCAGGGAAGACTAAAACCTCTCGTGTGAAAGCTTGCCAAGCTCTTTTCAAAGCTGCTCATTCACCTTTAGTGTTCACTTTCACCCAACTCTCACCTGTGACTCTAAGAAGCTGTAGCATTCACAGTGGCCACAGTCACGTAAAACCATCTTGGCAGATGGACTAAACCAGAATGAGGATAACCAACCAAATCCATCAGTGAGTTAGGGAGATATCTACCCCAGGCATGTGAAGCCTTCCCCTGGAAGAGTCTGTGGATGAGAACAATTTGTTTCAGTGTCTACATAGGCAGCTGAGGCAGATGTTATGGAACACTTAGAGCTTGGTTGTATATCAAATATGCCAAGGTCATCTTACATCCTGGGCCATCACTAGTTGTCTTTACTTTTGTCTTGCCACTGGTCTTCAATGACTTTGGGAGAGTAAGGATGACAACTTAATGCATCAATGCATCTCTGTCTCACTTAAATCCAGTTCATGCCAGGTCAAGACTTCATCCTCATGATATTATTGATCCTCATTGAACAACAATTTATATACATACATACATACACACACACACACACATATATAAATGCATCTTTATGTGTGTATATGCATATATGCCCATAGATGTGCTCCAGACTGATGTTGTTCACTTGTTCAGTCATGTCTAACTCTTCATGACCCCATGGATCCTACCATCCATGGGGTTTTCTTAGCAATATTAGTGGGGTAAATTGCCATATCTTTCTCCAGTGGATTAAGGCAAACAGAAGTTAAGAGAGTTGCCCAAGGACCCACAACCAAGTGTCTGAAGCCAATTTTGTGGTCTTCCTGACTCCTGACCCATCAGTCTATTCACTGAACCAGGTACTTCATTCATAGGCAAATAGAGGTTAAATAACATGCCTCAGGTCACACAACTCAAGTTTCTTAGGCCACATTTGAACACAAATCTTCCTGACTCTAGGCTCAGTGCTCTGTCACTGAGCCATTTAGCTGCCTTGTGCTCCAAAGTACCAATTATAAAAATAAAAAAAAATATATAAAAATGTAAATGAAAACAATTCAGTGGTTTCACTTTATCCCCATTAAATTTGGAAAGGTGATAAGAGAAAGAAATGGCCAATATATTACGGTTGGTAGAAAGATAGGTATACTATTATATTTTTGGTGGAACTATGATTCATGTTAATTATTTGGAAAAGAAATTGAAATTATTCAAATAGAATGGTGACAATGTCCATAACTTTTATCCCTGAGATTCTGTTGCTAGGTATAAGCCCCAGGGAGATCATTGATTAAAACAAAGTTTCCATTTATAGTAAAATATTTACAGTATCATTTTTTTTGTGGTAATAGGGAACTGAAAACAAAGTAGATGCTAATTGGATAACAACTGAGCAAACTGCAGTACATTAACATGATGGAATATAACTGTGATGTAGGAAATGACAAATATAATAAATACAGAGGTGCATAGATCATCTGATACAAAATAAAGTAAGCAGATCCTATGTATGCAAACACATGTACAACTAAGATAACTCCAATGTGACATTTAAATAAGCTACTGAATTTGAATATGGAATTGAATAAAACAACAGATATTAACAAAGAGTATTACCATTTTTCAATATTTGGAAAAGTTTATAAAGTCATTGGATTTGTTTGTGTTTAGCAATTTGTTGAAATTATTTATTATCTCAGTTGTTTTGTTTTTCTATGATTTTACCAGGATCATAGAAGCATCCTTTTGAAATAATCTCTTCCAACCACCTCACTTTAGAGACAATTAGAGATTTTTGTTTACATAGCTAATTTTGTTGTCTATTTTGCCTTTATTTTGTAAAAATCTATGCATTTCAATTAGCATCCAGGCTACTTGGTATCCAATTTCATAAAATAGCTCCTGATAATTTTCTCAGTTTTTCTAATTTGTATTTGAATAAAGCCTACTCAGTAACAATTTAACTAGTTTTCTTTAAAAAGAAATCAATTTAGGTAAAATATCCATTTTGTCATTTTTTTAAAAATAGCTTTTACCTGTAGATATCATTTAGTTTTTTTTGTATTTCAGTCCAAATGGCTACTTCTATGCTTATTTTAGAATTATTAATTTGTTGATTTTCTAAACTTTTTTAAAATTATTGAATTCGTTGATTTTTCTTTTGTTAGAGAAGTACAAGACAAGAATGTTTCCCAAAGAGTGGCTTCAGCTATCTTATGAAATTCAAATAAATTTAATTAGCATTTATAAAGCAACCTATATGTTCCAGGTGCTATGCTCAGGAAAAAAAAAGGTAAAAATTAAAATAAATCATACCCTCAAAGAACTTACATTCTACCAGAGGGAAACAACATATACACAGACAAATAAATACAACATACATATAACATAAATGCAAAATCATCTAAAAGGAGGAATGACTGTGGTAGAAAAGTGATACAAACAGAGCTAGGAATTTACATGAGTAAACTTGAGGGCTAAAATCATTTCAGGTACTGGGGGCAGCCTGAACAAAGACATGGAGGCAGAAGATATAGTAATGTATATATAGGCATGTATAGCAGGGGACACCCTTTCAATCTCCCTCTCCACTTCTCCCCCAGGGTTAAAGGGAAGGGCACATGAGAAAGATCCTCCAATTCTGACCTACCTGGCCCACAGTGCAAGCATGTGTTGTGTGCAATTGACCAGACCTGATCCCAAGAGTTATGAATTGCCTGAAGGTGATTGAAATAAGTTAAAAAAAAAAACAGAATGTTGAATGCAGACATTAGAAGAGGTTACCTGACTGACCTTGATCCCAACTGATCCCGGTACTGGAGCAAATCCAAAAGCAGTTTCCCTTTGTTGCACCAGGAACCAAAACTTGTGGCTAAGCCCTGATGTCACCCCTCCCTCCAAACCTCCCACTCACCCACCTTGGCCTTCTCTAAGGATTTTCAATGTTATGGAAAGCTTTCTCCTAGTTAAAATGTGTTTAACTCTGTCCCTTTGAGCACCCTACTACCCTAGAGCTATGTGGTGACCCAAAATTCCAATTCCCTTTCCATCAAGAAAGATCCTAATTTTGCTATTTTGGTAGTATTCTTTATTTCAGGTTGACACATACATATGGTTATATATGGAATTGAGCAATCAGGTTAGCTTGGTTAGAATATAGAGCGCATATAGTATTACCTGTTTTAACTAGGCAGGAAAGAACTCTTTTAACTCCTGTGACACTACCAGAAAAGTCAAACACTGCCCATTTTAGGCATTGACAAAGAGGCAACCAATTCTGGCTACAGAACCAGTGGGAAAAAAGGTTGCTCCTAACTCTTCATAAGCCAGGAGTAGAATTTCCATGCATGCCCGCCAGCCATCCAGCATGCCATAAGCAGATCTCTGCCTCTCTCATGTTGTTGCCTCTGTTTTATGTCTGAGTATGCTCCAAATCCCTGTTTCCTCTGCTGTATGATAGACAGGTTTTTCTTTCTAAGTCAATCTGCCAACTTTATCTCTTTTAAGTGTGAGAGCATATAATTTCCATTCGTAATTATGATTGTTAAAGTTTCTTCTTTTTTCATTTCTTAAAATTCTGTTATAGTATCTTCTACTTTACCCTTTCCTTTAAAAATTAGTGCTAACTTACAAAATTTGTATTGCTTGGAGCAATCCTATACTGCTTTTCTCTCATTTTCTCTCTTCTTCCATGCCAAACCTTTTTCTTTAGGTCTTTCACTTTTATTTCATTTCATTTCCTTTTTTGTATAATTAAATTTTTTTCTCTGTTATTTCTTTTTTTTGAAGTAATTTCTTCACATGAGCAACGACTCTCTCAAATAATCTTCCATATGCTTTGTTACTAAATGCAAGTCCTTTTTACTTTATGATAATTCAACAGTAATTATTTTTCTGTAAACTGTTTCTTGTTCAAATCAGAATGAGATTCAGGAAATTCTCTTCTCGATATTTGGCTATATATTTCTGTGATCACCCATTGTAAATAATAATAAGTTTCTCACTTCATTTATTCTCCTGTAATTTATTTCAGAATTCCTCGTTATTATTTTTCCCTTGCCACTCAAGGCTATAGTTCATATCTTTTTCTTTCTCAACTGATCTTTAAGAAAGGTGACTCTTCAAAGAGATTTTCCTTGTGGATTATCAATGAGTCCTTTTGTGTTCTTCAAAGTTGTTTACCTTTCTCAAGCTGTTATTACTGCATTTGCCTTTTGATGTCTGATACCTTTAGTTTTGTAGAGGAGTGTTTATGAATCTTCAATTCTATTGAAATTTAGCTTTAGCAATTTAGAATTATGTAGTTCAGCTTTGTGAGGTGCTATTCATAGGTAAACATAATTTCTTTGCCCTAGTATATCAAATTCAAATCTTTTCTTTTTTTCATTTTTGATTCATAATTCTCTGTAATTATGATTGTGACTCTTTGTTGCACCATCTTTATTTCTTACTCATCCTTGGCAACATTTCTTTTTTCTTTAACCATGAAACTTATAATCTTAGTAATTATATGTCTAGATTGGTGGTTTCACTCTAGTAGTGTTTTGTGGTTTCTGTCTACCTCTAAATTACCTTCTGGCTCCAATATTCCTGGGCAATTTGCTTTTATTAATTCTTTAAAAGTTATATTCAGACTTTTTTTGTTTGTTTTAACATGCTGATTTGTCACCCTGCTAATTCTTAGAATTTTTTCCTGTACCTTCTTTTTTAGGCCATTTTTATAGTAGATAACTCATATTTTTCTGTTCTTTGACTTTCCCTTAACATTTTGTTGTTTCTGTTGCCATTATTTTGTTGAACTTCTGACTTTGTTTACTTTAATTTTGTTTTTAGAATAATTACTTCTTTGCTTCTAGCTTTTAGTCTTCAGTGTCTATTTTATTTTCAAGTTTTCATTAAAAATTTTAATTTCATTGTGCAGCTCTTTTTTAGTTATTTTATTAGACTGTCCATCTGTTCTTGGAATGTTATGGCCATTTTTTTCAATATCAGGAGATTCCAGTCAGCATTTTTACAAAAACAGAATCATTTGGAGTTTTATTTTTGGATGGTATTTCT
Organism: Potorous gilbertii; assembly: GCA_028658325.1. Taxonomy (NCBI): domain Eukaryota; kingdom Metazoa; phylum Chordata; class Mammalia; order Diprotodontia; family Potoroidae; genus Potorous; species Potorous gilbertii. The sequence goes on from JAQQSK010013719.1 coordinate 7,757, forward strand.
TCAGAAGTGTTCTTTGGTAGATCACTTCCTTCAACTCTCTTCTCCCCAATTCTACCTTCCTATCTCCCTACCCTACAGATATTTAATTCTTGTTGATTGGTAAAGGGATCTAATTAGTGAAATCTGGCTATCAGTAAAGTCCTTAAGTGTAGATCTGTTTTACCTGCTGGTTTTTTCTTTCCCAGAAGTTTTCTGTCTTTGTAGCTTCTGTTTTTCCCAATACATAAAGCAATTTCCTGGAAATCACAATGGGCTAAAAATTGTGTGTGGTTTATCCTTCATTCTCAAATAGGACCATGACATCAGGGAGATGATGACATGACTTGCAATTGAGTTTGATTTGAGTGAAGGAGGGTTGTGTGAAGTATCCAGCCTCACTTTGTTCTCCAGAGCCATCTTTGTCTAGTGGTCAGATACTGATCACAACTGCTGGAAATGTCCCAGGATGCTGTGAGAGACTTTGGCAATTTTAAGTTAAAGCCTTTTCAGCTTCTTTCTCACTTTGAGAGAGTCAATACCCACTCAGTGAGTAGGCCTCTCTAAGAAGTGAGTCAAAAAGATGTCCCCTTTAATAATAATTAAAAAATAAATATCAAACTGGGAGAAGAAGACCCTCAGGGTTGCTGGCCAAAAGAGAAACAGTTACCACTTATGTTCACTCTGAGCCAGGAGGGCCCAAAAACTAAACATTAAGCAGTACTTGGGTAGGGACCTCTTGTTGTCCAATCCATGAGTTCCAGAATGAATTGGGTTTAAAGCTTGGTGTTTGAAAAAAATATCGTCAATAATCCCCAAGTTAACTAAGTAGAATACCATCCTGAATGTGCCTGATCTTGGAAACAAAGTAGGGTTGGGTCTGGTTAGTACCTGAATGGGAAACTATTTGGGAATACCAGGTGCTGGGCAGAAGAATAGAGCACAGATGAAGAAATATTAGTACATACCTCTTCTCTTCTCTAATACTATTTCTCTCCAACTTCTCTCTCCTGGAAATGTCTTCCTAGAATTTCTTTCTTTTCTTTTTGAATTATTTTATTTTAATTCTTTTGGGCATGTTTCTTACTAGTTTGAGATGGAAAGGGTTAGCTGGTGTGACCATCTTGCCAAAAGTCCCATGAAACATAACTTATTTCTGATGAACCCATTCTAGATCTTAATACTGCTTCCTTTTTCTAAGTGTTTGTAGTGTTGATTGTATATTGTAATTGACCAGATGATGGGAATATTTTCTACATAACTCTTTGAATAGAATCTAGGAGGATGCTTTAAGGAAGTAGATAATACAAAAGTCCTTATAAACTTTTGATTGTGATAATGATGACATTGTAAATAAAATAATATAATAAAACAATGATACAATTTCAAAACCAGAACATAGGGATTTAAGCCACAAAATAAATACCAACATAACAAACAAAAGCTAAAAGATATGACAATATGCCTTTTGAATGTTTTGATTAAAAAGAAATCCATGTGTTTGAGACATCAAATGAAGTAAAATCAATATACTTGCAGAATGAAACATGTCAGTGAACACGTTTTATGTCAAAAGCATTTGTACTGGAGAAGTATAAAAATAAAATTGATTTAGAAAATCAGTTTCTAGCATAATAGAATAATGCAACATTTTTAAAGTTTTGTGAAGGTTTAATTAGTTTATTTATAAGTAAATGTAGATGTGTTAATGAACCAAATTGCATTGAGAATTCTCTGTGACAACAGGAAGGTATATTTATGACTTAAATCTTATATTGATCTCAGTAGTCAATAATGGGTTAACATTACGAGAGTTTCTGTTCTCATTATAATCACTGTCACAGAGAATAATAGCATGCCATTTTCTATTCAAGTTCCAATCTTTGTCACAGGACAGCAACATCAGAATTTTATTACCTGGTGTATTTTCAGAATTGTAATAGAGTGCTACTACATTGACCTTTACAATATTCTGTTACTTGATTGGTTAGACATCTAGCTTATCTTTTTGTTTATGTATCTAACCACCCAATCACATATCAGTGGAGATTTAGATAATATAGCAATAGATACACTGACAACATTAATTTCAAAGGAATGAAAACCAGAAAAAAAGTAAATGATATATATGTTTAGTCTACATAACAGTTTACTTCATGATGTCACAATTATTTTCTATCCATTTTGTTTCTATTGTTTTCTAGTTAAAACTAAAAATGTCAATTTTTCAACCTTTTAAGTGAAAGACTATTGCAAATGAAGTTATATATTACTTTTAGACAGTAATATGAAAAATAATAGAAATATACATTTAAAAAAATTCTCTATTCAAAAGAACCCAGGAGGGGCTTTTCAAAAATAATGACTTTGTTGAAAAGCATAGAACCCATTCTCTTTGTATGGATGTCGTTTGGATCAAAAATGTCTTTCCCACTCTTGCTTACATAAAGATCTGCTAAATAATATGTCTCCCAATCAAAGCTTAAACTTTGCAGCAAGATAAGAAGAAGAAAAAGAAGGAGGAGGAGGAAGGAGAAGAAGAAGAAGAAGAAGAAGAAGAAGAAGAAGAAGAAGAAGAAAAAGAAAATGATGATGGTGGTGATGCTGCTGCTGCTACTGAAAATAATAAAGGAGGAGGAAAAAGAGGAGGAGAAAGGATGGAGGATGGAATAGGAGTGGGGTCAGGAAATGGGTAAGAGCTTAATTTGTTGTGATTTTCAAGGGACTAGAAATGGAGTAAGTTCCTTCTGTCTTTTCTTCTTCAAACCAGATCTCTTCTAATTTCAAACATGATAGCAGCTAAAGGTTCTGACTCTTGTTAAAATGTGTTATCTCCATCAAAGGAAACATCTTATTCAATTATTTACACTGAAGATTTAATGAGTTTATGACCTTTCATCATCAAGAAGTTTTGTAAAGGAAGATTGTAGAGAAGCTGGTTGTTGATAGTGGAAGAGTGGTACTACAGACAAGATTCAATTCAATGCAATTTAACAGACATTTCTTACATATTTTGGTAAGGCATTATGAGTATTGATAATACAAAAGTGGAAAGACATATAGACTCTTTGAAAGCTTAAAATATAAGAAGAAAGTATGTATACACAAATGAGAATTATAAAAAAATAAATTGAGAGCTGAAAGTGAACTTAGCCAAATAGTCCAAATTCTTCTTTTATACAGATAAAGAAAATAAGGTCTGTGGAGGCTATAAGATTTACATAAATTACATAACTAAAAAGTCAAAGGAGTCCTCTGACTCTAAATACAGTGCTCATCCTGTTGCAGGATAAATGATTAAAAAGCGATCCACATCAGGTAAAGTATGTAGTAACTGTACTCATAAAATTTGAAAATGTGAAATTTCTGATAATCTTGTGGAGGGAGATCACTTTCAGTTATGCAATTATACAAAGGTTTCATGGACCATGTGAAAATTGAAGGAAAAGAAAAATTTCAAGACATGGAGTTGAGATGATACTTAGGGAATGATAAGTTAATTACAGGCATGATAGCTTCAGCAGAGAAGGAGAAAAAAGAGAGGGAAAGTCATGAGGAGAGAATAATTAGTGACACAGTTTGGTCTTACTATAGTGTGTGGAAATGGATGCAGTGTGCAATAAATTTGGGAATGTAATTTTGGGCCAGATTTTGG
>JAQQSK010013720.1:0-11387 GCA_028658325.1 Potorous gilbertii
ATATCTTCTATTCCAATTGAAGCAACAACCTAAGGAAGGACATATGATGTTTTATACATATACATGTATCTGTGTGTATATATCTATGTATATACATATATTGTGAATATACATATTTATATTGAAAATGTCTTCAGTATGTACTTATACATGTAGAAATATATAAATATGTGTATTGTATGCCTGTCACATATGTAAGCATATGTATATTTTATTTTGAATTTCAATACCAATAATAAAACATTTTACCCACAAAACAGAATATAGAAAGAGAATTCTATGTGAAACTATAAATCTGTATCTCCAGCTACTTTCATTTTTTAAAATTATCTAATTAATTTTACAAATCATCTTCCAAACTGTCCTGCTTGTCTGATTTTCTATTTGGACTTCCTTCTATTATCTCCTGTGCATTAAAGAAATGTTATAATGACCCTCCATATTTTGCACTACTATTGTTAACCCCGCTTCCTACCAAACTATTCATTCAATTGAAAATTGAAACATGAAAAAGAAATCTTGTAACAAATAAGTAGAGTAAAAAAAAATCCACATTAGAGTTATGCCTATGTAGGTATGTGTGTATGCATGTATGTGCAAATATATATATGTATACAAATATATACACACATACAAATATATTTGTGTGTATGTGTATATGCCATTTTGGTTTATATCCACAACCTCCCTGTCAAAAGATGAATATAATATACTTAATTTAATTTTGCATTTTTTATGTGATTCTTTAATAAATATTTGGCCTTATTCTTCTCATGTCACTTTGCCGTAATTCATACTACACAAGATTCTTTGATATTATCTCATTAATTCTCTCTCATCTCAAAATAATTTCTCATTTGCTCTCAAATTATTTTGTTGTAAGATCCCCTCTCATTGTGTTGTAAAATACCTTCTCATTTATAGTAGCAGCTGACATACCTTGTGTTATGATAACCATTGTTCTTTAGTACTGGAACTACTTCCTTCTGGTTATTTGCTGTTTTGTTTTTTCCAGCTGTACATGTTCTTCACATTAATAATGACATGTCTTATGTTTTTATTTATTAAGTGTCATCATTTTCTCTTCTATACCTCTTCTATTCACTCCAATTTTTCTTTATAAACCTTTTAAAAAATAGTGCTACGTTCCTTCTAAGTATCTGGGTAATTGTGGGAAAAAAAATCTATTTTTTTTTCTTTGAGACTCTTCTTGCAGTTATTTGGTATTTTGGGATATATCTATATTTGCAAAATTTTACATAATGGCCATTTTTAAAATTTATTCATGTAATCAGCTTTAGTTTCTGAATTGGCACTTTGTGTTAAGGCCAGACTATGCCCTGTGTTCAACTTTTTGTGAGATTGTCTAGAAACTTACATTTGTTCTTACCATATATTCCCTGTCTTTTCAAGGTAGCATCTGTGTATTGATGCTAAGAGTTCTGCATCCTCAAGGTCTTCTTTGACTTATTACAACAGTCTTAAGCACTCTATAAACATAGGGACTGGACTGGACTAACCCAGTATAAGATTTACTTGTACCTGTTGCCTCTACTCTGTGGTCAAGGTCACCATTGTAGAATTCTGAATGCTCTGAGGATTTCTTGAGTGATCCATCCACTATTGCTGTCTCTGAAGCAGAAGTCTGTAGTCTATACACGTTCTAACTCTGACTGCAACAGTTGTTTTTGCTACTGACTTTTCTGCCAGAGGCCCATTATTTTTCTAATGACAATTAAATTCTGTCAGACATCTTTAGGTTCTGGGGATTGCTAAAATGAAGCTGCTAAAAGATAACCATTCTTGAATTTCTTGTAACAATGATCTAGTCTTGTATTGATATCTTAAACACAACAGTGTCCAAATTTGCGTTGTTCTACCACTTGTTGGACATTTATGTCAACATATTGTTGGATGACTTGATACAAATATTACCTATAGGGAGTTTTCTTATTCTAATTTTGGATCTTATTCATTTTATGGACTACCTATACAATTTAGTCACTCTAGTGTGTTTGTCGCACATCCAATGGTTGGTTAGTTCCTGTTGTTAGCTATTTCTATTGATCATTGAAGTAATGTCTTCCTACTCCAAAAGGGTTTCCTTAGGTTCTATACCTATTTATTGTGTATTCTTAAAATTTATGTCAGTTCTTTGCTCCCTTTTGGGAATGAACATGTCACAATCAGAGTTAACAAATATTTGTTAAGCATCTATTATGTTCCAGGCACTGCGCTAAATGTTGGAATATAAATAAAGGTATAATATTTCCTTCCTTCCAGGAACTTTCAATCTAGTAGGGTAACATAGCACATAAAAACATGCTGAAATTTAGAAAGGAGAGGAAATGTTCACGTTAGTAGAATATATGCTTTGTTAATACAGTAAGGCTACTTTTTAGGATATATTGCAAATGTGGTATATTCCATCTACAATTCTGAAAATGTATGTTGACTCTAACAATGCAGATGATAATTGGTTTAAATATGTTCCTCCTATTCAGCTTTGACTTCAGATTATCATTTTTCATGATTCCTTACAGCATTGCTTTCTCTGTATGGATTCATTCTATTAAACTCAAAAAAGAGTATTTCAAAAATTCCAGTAGAAGTATATCTATCTCTTCGTAAAATTTGTTTCATAGTTTAGTACTTTTTTGGCCATCTCTTTTGTTATTTGGTATTATTTCTGTAGTTTAGATTAATCAGAGATTTCCCATGACACCCGTTTCCAACTTTTCTTACTTCAAATCATAGAATGTCCTTAATTCCACTCTTTTTCTAGACTTAAGGAGGATGAAATGTTGTTTTATTTTCATTGTCCTATATTGATAAACATTTTTTAAAATGCGACTTGGAGCTAAGGGCACTATTAACTCAAAGCATTATGAAGTTTTGGCCTTAAATTTGTGAGATCTGTATTTTATTTGACTATATTATTATAATGGTCTGTAATGAAAGTATTCATGCTTTTATCCATTTCATGTGTTTTGTTGATTGCTTTTGAGATTTTCAGAATTTATACACCTGAAGACACATACACATATATTGCACATATTGATATATTATATATATATATATAATATATACAAGATTATTTTTAGTGAATTTCCAAATAAATGCCCTTTTATTTTTCACTTTTCCAATAAAAGTGTTTAGATATATACATAGTTCCCTCAGAAATAATTCTTTGTATTTTCACTCTTCTCTCAAGGCCATAACTGTTCTTTTCCCTGTGCCTTGTTGTTTTCACCTTAGGCATAGTACATTTTGTTCTATCATCTTTGTCTATCTCCTTTCACATCTTTGTTGTTGGACTTTACTTTCTAATCAATTTAGTTTTCTCCATTTTGTGGATGAATTCATATAATTCATAATCAGGGCAATGATTACTAGGCATTTTCCTCTTCATTTTATTTTATTTTAAAGTTTTCTTCATTTCCTCTTGACTCCTCTCTTTACAATAGAGATGATTCGGAAAGAAAATACATAACGTCTAGTCTAGTAACATACAGAATGATCTGACCAATTTTTTCTGCTCTTTTAGTCTTTACCCAGCATAGAACCAGATCACGGTCTTAAACTTTCTTACTTGCCTTTAACAGCCCCCTTTATATCCAGACCTTTATACTAGACTTTTGTTTTGCTAATGAATTAAATTACATTCCCAAACTGTAATCTTTCTTAAATCTTCCTCTTCTTTCTCTATAAAACCATTTATATTCCTCTTTATTACGTGCTACAAGACTATGCTTGGGGTGTATGTTTGTTTTCTATCATTTAGTAGATTAAAACAAGATTGAGGTTCATTACATCCCTGCTTTCTCTGTTTTCTTTTACTCATCTTTCTTTATTCTTCTTCTGACACTGCAATTAAAACAACATATTTCTTCTTAACCTCCCCTTACTGACTCAAACAAAACAGTAAAAATTAAATCTATTACTTCATTTTCACTTTTTTTGTTTCCTCATTTTGCCCAGAAGACAGATTCTAAAGGAACAATGTTATCTTCTTTTTTTTTTATTTTTTTTTAAGCACTTGGACATTGCTTAGTCACTTCAAGTTTTCATAAACTAATTAACCATTTAATAGTCTTATTGTGTTTTGTGTTTCAAAGATTCTACCCAACTCTAGTTTCCTGAGCAAAGAAGTTTGCAAGTCATTTATTCTATTATAGGTCAATGTATTTTTCCTGGAAAATTATATTCACTCTTGTAGAATACATTATCAATAGCTGTAGAACTTTTCCTTTGGCCTTTTAATATACTACATTCCAGGTCTCTCATTTCTACAGAGTAATGTAGAGATTTTATAAATAGTGTCCTACTAATTCACCATTTTTTTCAGTTACTTGTCAAATAATATCTTTGACTTTGAAGCAATAGGTTTTTGCAATGATATTTCTTTTTTTAATATAAATTTATTTATTTAACTTTTTTACATTCATTTTCACAAAATGTTGGGTTCCAAAATTTTCTCCCCATTTGCAATGATATTTCTTAGTCTGATTAATTCTAGGTCACTTTGGGAAGATGTTTTTAACCTCTTTTTTATTAGTATTTTGTCCCCTCATTCCAACATTCTAGAATATTTTATTATTCTTTCTTATACTGTAGTATATAAAGTTCTTGTTTACTTGAAGGTTTCAGGTAGTACTACGATCTTTTATTCTCTCTATGCATCCTATTTTGCACATCAGATTTTTTAAAAGTATAGATTTTTCATTTAATCTCATTTTGTTTAGTCTTTTGACTTGGTTCTAATATTTCTTTATTTAGGTGAATTTATTTATTTTTTAAATATATAAAATATTTATTTTTCAGTATTCAACATTCACTTTCACAAGATTTTGAATTCCAAATTTTTCCCCATCTCTCTCCACACTCACCCCAGGACAGCATACCCCATTCACCCCTTCTCCTAGTCTGCCCTCCCATCTATCACCCCCCTTCTTCCTCCCTCTCACCTCTACTTTCCCATAGGGCAAAATAGATTTCTATATCTATTGCCTGTACATCTTATTTCATAGTTGCTTGCAAAAATAATTTTTAACAGTCATTTATAAAGCTTTGCATTCCATATTCTCTCTTTTCCTCCCTCCCCACTCACCCTCATTGAGAAAGCATGCAATTTGATATAGGTCATACATATGTAGCAAAACATTTCCATGACAGTCATGTTGTGAAAGGCTACCCACATTTCCCTCTGTCTTGTCTTACCCTCCACTTATTCCTTTCTCTCCCTTGACCAGTTACTCAACAATGGTGTTCTCTTCTGAACATCCCTTTACCCAATTTTCTGTGCCTTCTGTTATCTTTCCTCTCTTATAATCTGCCCTCTTGCCTTCCTGCAGGGTAAAATAGATTTCCATGCCCAATTGTTTGTGTGTTATTCCTCTTTAAGCCAAAACCTATGAGATTGAGGCTCCCTTATTCCCTTTAATCTCTCCCCTGCTTTCCTTCCATTGTAAAAACTCTTTCTTGCCTTTTTTATGTGAGATAAATGGCTACGTTTCACCTCTCCTTTTGTCTTTTCTCCCAGTACATTCCTCTTAAAAGTAAATTTTATATTTTAGTTATTCTCCCTATCTATTCAGCTTACTCTGTTCTCTCTATATGTGTGCATATAAATGTATATATACACACTTACATACACATACACACAGACATCTACACATATATACACATACTATATATATACATACACATATATGTATATACACACATATATGTGTATATATACACATATGTAATATACACACAAACACCTATATATACACATACATACATACACATACATATATAGATAAACACACATATACATACACATACATATATGCATATTCCCTCTAAGTAGTCTAATATTGAAAAAGGTCTCATGAGTTACAAATATCACCTTTCCAAGAAAGAATGTAAACAGTTCAAATTTAATGAGTTCCTTACGGCTTCTCTTTCCTGTTTACATTTTCATGTTTCTCTTGATTCTTATATTTGAAAGTCAAATTTTCTATTCAGTTCTGGTCTTTTCATCATGAATGCTTGAAAGTCCTCTATATCATTGAATGACCATTTTATCTCTTGAAGTATTATACTCATTTGTGCTGGGTAGGTATTCTTAATTTTAATCCCAATTCCTTTGACTTCTGGAATATCCTACTCCAAGCCCTTTGATCCCTTAATGACGAAGCTGCCAGATCCTGTGTTATCCTGATTGAATTTCCATAGTACTCAAATTGTTTCTTTCTAACTGCTTGCAATATTTTCTCCTTGACCTTGGAACTCTGAAATTTGGCTACAATGTTCTCTTTCAGGAGGTGATAGGTGGATTCTTTCAATATTTATTTTGCCCTCTGGTTCTAGAATATCAGGGCAGTTTTCCTTGATAATTTCATGAAAGATAATGTCTAAGCTCTTTTGTTGATCATGGCTTTCAGATACTCCCATAATTTTTAAATTGTGTCTCCTGGATCTATTTTCCAGGTCAGTTGTTCTTCCCATGAGATGTTTCACATTATCTTCTATTTTTTCAATCTTTTGGTTTTGTTTTGTAACTTCTTGGTTTAGCATATAATCATTAGCTTCCCTGAACTCCCCTTTCATTTTTGAAGAATTACTTTGTTCAGTGAGCTTTTGAACTTCCTTTTCCATTTGACTAATTCTGCTTTTTAAAGCCTTCTCCTCATTTGCTTATGGACCTCTTTATCCAATTGATGTAGCCTAATTTTAAAGGTGTTATTTTCCTCAGCTCTTTCTTCATTCTCTACTGACTTGCTTTTCAAGGACTTCTATGGCCAGAGCCCATTTCATATTCATTTTGGAGGTACTGGAGGCAGAAGTCTTAACTTCCTCTGACAGTGTGCATTGTTTTTCCTCATTAGAAAAGATAGAAGGAGATAACTGTTCACCAAGAGAGTAACCTTCTATGCTCTTATTTTTTTTCCCCTTTTTGGGGTATTTCCCCAGCCAGTTACTTGACTTCTGAATCCTTTGTCAAGAGAAGGGTCCTAGTGTTCCTCCTGCCCCCAGGACTGTGCACAGGCCTGAGATTCAGATAATCTGCTAAATTTCAACAGGGCTTTAGGTGGGGGCAAGGCTGCCACTCAGTGCTGAAGGTCAGATCTCCTGCTCAATTGCCCCACAAGCTTTAAGCTGAACTGCTCAGACAATGGACCCAGGCTGCTTCTGCTGCCACTATAGCCACCTGCCACCTGCTGCAGACACCTTTGCCACTGCCTGGGGCCAGTTCTCTTCGGTATTTTTTCAAATGAATTATTTCACAATGTCTTCTGTCTTTCTCATTCTTTTTATTTTTTTAAAGCTTATTTATTTATTTTTAGTTTTCAGCATCCATTTCTGCAAGATTTTGAGTTTTAAATTTTCTCCCCATCTCTCCATTCCTCCACTCCAAAGCACTATGCATTCTGATTGCCCCTTCCTCCAATCTGCACTCCCTTCTATCCCACCCCTCCCTTTTCTTATCACAATCTTCTCTCTTTTCTTATAGGACAAGATAGATTTCTATACCCTGTTACCTGTATTTATTATTTCCAAGTTGCATGCAAAAACAATTCTCAATACTAATTCCTTAAACTTTGAGTTTCAACTTATTTCCCTTCCTCCCTCCCTACCCATTCCCACTAAGAAGGCAAGCAATTCAATATAGACTCTCTGGGTGTAGTTTTGCTAAAGACTTCCATGATAGCCATGTTGTGAGACTAATTATATTTTGCTCCCTCCTATCCTGCCCCCTATTTATTCTATTCTCTCTTCACACATTGCACCTCCTCTAAAGTATTTCCTTCTAATTACTCTGTCCTGCAGTTTACCCTCCCTTCTATCATCCATCACCTCATTTATACTCTTCTCTCCTACTTTCCGCTAATGTAAGATAGATTTTCATACCAAATTGAGCGTGCATGTTGTTCTTTCCTTAAGTCAAATATGATGAGAGTAAGTTTCACTTTTTCCCTCTCACCCCCTCACTTTTCCTCTCCATTGAAACAGATTTTTTTGCCTCTTTTAGAAGAGATAATTTTTTCCATTCCATTTTCCCTTTCTCCTCACAAAATATTCCTCTCTCACCCCTTATTTTTTAGATATCATCCCTTCCTCTTTAAGTCACCCTGTACCCTCTGTCTACATATATGTGCATGTGCATGCATGTGTGTGTGTGTGTGTGTGTGTGTGTGTGTGTGTGTGTAGGAACGTAAATCATTCAACTTTTGTAAGTCCCTTATGACTTCTGTCTCCTGTTCAATTTTTCATGCTTCTCTTGATTATTGTGATTGAAAGCCAAATTTCCTATTCAGTTCTGGTCTTTTCATCAAGAGTTCTTGAATCAGGGCAGTTTTCCTTGATAATTTTATGAAGGATAATGTCTAGGTTCTTTTGTCGATCATGGCTTTCAGATACTCCCTTAATTTTTAAGTTGTCTTTCCTGGATCTATTTTCCAGGTCAGTTGTTTCACCAATAAAATATTTCACATTGTCTTCTATTGTTTCATTCTTTTGGTTTTGTTTTGTAATTTCTTAGTTTCTCATAAAGACATTAGCTTCCACCTGCTCCATTCTAATTTTTAAAGAACTGTTTTCTTCAGTGAGTTTTTGAACCTCCTTTTCCAATTGGATAATCCTACCTTTTAAAACATTCTTCTACTCAATGGTTTTTTGGACCTCTTTTGCCATTTGTGTTAGTCTATTTCTAAAGGTATCTTCTTTTTCTTTAAATTTATTTTTAACACAGTTTATAACAAAATGAAATTCAAACTTTTGGTCAGGTGATATTGCAGGGATACAATATCTCCCCAACTTCCTTTCAGTTCCAAGCAGGATTAGATTATCCACTTGCATTCAGTCAGGTTTAAAGTCTGCCAGGTGTCAGTGGGGAAACTGAGTCAGGAGAATCCCACCTCAACCCATACTGAACAGCCACTCTCCCACCCTTCTCTTGAGATCACCTTATACAGTTCATACCAGCATCTCATCAGCTTGGATTGACATCATGGATTGTAGGCTCAGACTGCATTTCTTGCTACCAATGCCTGGAGTTAAACTCAGAAGAACAGTCACTTAGTAGTCCCATAGAATCTATAAATGACAAGTTCCAATAACCATATTTCAAATATGATTATAGTTTCACTTTGGGTAAGGAACATCTTTTGAAACAGGTCTTAAGTGGCTTACATGCCTTTCTATACACGTTCTAGTTCCTGATTAAATGGCAATCATAAAATCAAATTTACCATTAAAACTTTGACTTTTCCATCAATGACAAATTTTACCCCAGGTTACCTTCCTCTAGGAAATTTAGACTGAAATTCTTTTCTCCAAATAAAAGATGTCATTGATTTATTCTCAGTAATTAATTCAGTCTATTGTTTTAATACTAATTGCTTTTACCTCACTTTGAAACATGTCCAATTATTCTCCCCATCACTCCCCTCCCCCCTCTTCCTAATACCTTGCATTCTCATTACTCTTTCCCTCAATGTACCCTCCCCTCCATCACACCTTACCCCTCTCCTTTCCCCATCTCCTTTCTTTTCTTGCAGGGCAAGATAAATTTCCATACCCCATTTCCTGTGGTTCTTATTTCCCAATTATATGCAATAAAAATTGTCAACATGTATTGCAAATACTTTTAATTCCAATTTCTCTCCCTCCTCCCCTCCCTCTCTAGCCCCACTGAGAAGGGAAGTGATCCAATACAGACTAAATATGCGTTCTTTTGCAAAAGACTTCCATAGTGATTATGTTGTATAATACTAATTATATTGCTCTCAGTCCTACCCTATTTCCCCTTATTTCTCCCTGCTACAATTGACCTTGTCCCTTCTCGAAAGTGTTTATTTCTAGTGACTCCCTTCTCCCATTTGCTCTCTTTTGTAACATTCCCCTCACTCTGCTTGTCACCTCCTCTCCTACTTTCCTGTGGTTTGATACAAATTTTCATATCAAATTTAGTGAGCATGTTATTCCCTTCTTCAGCCACATGTGGGAAGAGTAGCTTTATTTTTTATCCTCTCCCCTTCTCCTTTATCTCCTCCATTGAATAAGATTTTTCTTACCTCTTTTATGAGTTATAGCCTGCCCCATTCCATTACTCCTTTTCTCTTCTCAGAATTTTCCTCCTTCACCCCTTAATTTTTATTTTATTTTATTCTGTGTGTGTGGATATCATCTCTTCTGATAAAACACACCCTGTACTCTCTATCTATCTATCTATCTATCTATCTATATATATATACATATATATATATATATATATATATATATATATATATGTGCATATGCATGTGTATGTACAATCTCTCCAACTACCCAAATGCTGAGAAAAGATTCGAGTTAAAAATATTTTCTTCCATGTAGTAATGTAAACCGTTCGGCTTTAGACAGTCTTTTATGATTTTTTCTTTTCTGTTTACCGTTTCATGCTTCTCTTGATTCTTGTCTTGGGAAGTCAAATTTTTAAATATGGATTTGGTCTTTTCCTCAACATGAATTTTTGAAAGTTATCTATATCCCCGAATGACCACGTTTTTCCTTTAAAGTATTATATTCAGATTTGCTGGGTAAGTGATTCTTGGATTCACTCCCAGTTCCTTTCACTTCTGAAATATGCCACTCTAAGCCCTTCAATCCCTTAATGTTGAAGCTGCCAGATCTTGTGTTATCCTGACTGTGTTTCCACAGTACTCAAATTATTTCTTTCTATCTGCTTGCCGTATTTTTTCCTTGATCTGGGAACTCTGAAATTTGGCCACAATATTCCTAGGAGTTTCTCTGTTTGTGTTTCTTTCAGGAGGTGAATAATGAATTCTTTCAATATCCATTTTGCCCTCTGATTCTATAATGTCAGGGCAGTTTTGCTTGATAATTTCATGGAAGATAATGTCTAGGCTCTTTTTTTTATCATGGTTTTCAGGTAGTCCAGTAATTTTGAAATTATTTCTCCTGGATCTGTTTTCCAGGTCAGTTGATTTTCCAATGAGTTGTTTCACATTATCTTCTACTTTTTCAATTTTTTGGTTTTGTTTATTAACTGCTTGGTTTAACTCATAGTCATTCATTTCCTTGAACTCAATTCTCTCTTTCAACAAATTATTTTGTTCAGTGAGCTTTTGAAGCTTCTCCTCCATTTGGCTAATTCTGCTTTTTAAAACATCCTTCTCCTCTTTGGCTTTTTGGACCTCTTTTTCCAATTGAATTAGCCTCTTTTTAAAGCTGTTATTTTCCTCAGCATTTTTTTGGTTCTCCTTTAGTAAGCTGCTAACTTGTTTTTTAAGGTCTTCTATTGCCTAAGGCAAGTTTAGATTCCCTTTGAAGGCAGAGGCCTTGACTTCCTCTGACAGTATGCCTTGTTCTTCCTCATCTGAAAGGATGGGAGG
>JAQQSK010013721.1:0-11387 GCA_028658325.1 Potorous gilbertii
GTGCCATGAATTTGAATTAGAAAAAACAGACTAGTAGTAAAGGTCACATTGCTTTTTGGTTTGGTTTGTTTTGTCACCACATTTGTTAACTCATGTTGATCTTGAAGTCTACTAAAGCCTTTAAATATTCTTTGCATAAAAAATATCTCCCTTCCCCCAATCCCATGCTCCATAGTTCTTCTATGCTATAAGGCTTTTTTTTTAAATCTAAGTCTTGAACACTGCATTTTTCCACATTAAATTTCAGTCCATTTATTTTAGTTCATTACTTTAACCTGGAAAATATTTTTTGAATCTGTTCTTCATCATCTAAAAATTTAGATATACCTTCTAGTTTCATACCAAATGCAAATTTGGCAAGTATGTCTTTTAGAGCTCCATCCTAGGCATTGATAAAACTGCTAAAAAAAGGACAAGACAAAGGATAGAGTCCTGGTACACTATACTAAAGGCTGTACTTTAAGCCATGTCATATTCTTGAAAATTGTATTTTTAATAATAATTAACCTTATTCACATACAAAAGTGATATGAAAGTCACCTTAGCTCCACCTCCAAATAACTATTTTTTGACCATCTGCACTTTCTTGCTTGGTCCCCTTGGTGACCACTGTTGATAATTAGAAGTAACTGATTAGGGCTAGTAATATGGAAGGGTTTTTTTTTTCCTTTTTGCAAATTCTGTCCAGTGGGGATTGAACTTGTGATCTTGGTATTCTTACCATCAAGATTTAACCATATGAATTACCTGGCAATTTGTAGTAACATAAATGTTACTCTACCTATTTCTCAAGGAAATAGAATAGCCTAATGGTATTTTAAAATTAGTTGTTGTGTCCACTAATATGTTGGCCTATGGTTTCTAAAAACTTTATTTTCTAGAAACAGAACTTTGCTTACCTCAATGACTGCAGTTGTTTTTACTGAATGTTATTAAAATAACCCCAGGATATATATTTTGAGTTATGCTTTTAATTTTCTGTGTGGAAAAACTGTTAAAATTGGCCTACGTTTATCTATTATTATTGCATATTATATATAATACATTGTTTATATACTATTTATTATTACCAATTATTAGTTTGTGTTATATAGCCTGTAATTCTTGGAATTAGAAAGGTTTGAATTCAAATCTTACCTCTCTAAGACATGAGTTGCTGATCTCTACCAGTGAACAGTCTTTTTTAATTGTGCTTTGTCCCCTCTATTACCTTTATCTCCAAATATAGCCTCTGCTTCAGTGAACTGTCTCTATTAAAAGGGATTTTACTTTTAAAAAGGGGGGGCAAGGGGGAATAGCTCTTCAACTGTCCAGCAAAATCAACAGATCTACTTCCTATATCTGACAATATCTTCAGTATTCTATGCTCACAGTCACCAATCTCTGCAATGCAGGGATATAAATCTATTTTCTAATGTCTTCCTCAGAGGAACTTGGTCATTATAATCAAGTAGAATTAAATTTTCTATTATTATTCATTTTGTTTCGATATTTTGAATCTATGTATAATTTACTTGCTTCTGCTTACTTTGCATCATTTCATATTAAATCTGTCCATGTTTCTCTGAATTCTTCATATTAATTCTTATAAGTGTAGTAATATCCTGTTACATTCATATGTTGCATTCTTTTGAGTAATTTCTCAATAAATGGGCATACATTCATATGTTGCATTCTTTTGAGTAATTTCTCAATAAACGGGCTTTGTTTCCAATTCTTTTGACTGGAGTTTCTAGACCAGGTATTTTTCAACTCAATAAAATCATTCCTGGTGAGGGAGGTGGAGAAAGATAGCTTTTGGAAATTCATAGATGGAAAATTCTACAAAGTAGAAAATGTTTTCCTGAGTCAAGAACATATTTGAACCTGTTTATCTGAGAAAATTTGCAAGCACTTCCTTTTTTTAATTTTGAAAGCATTTTTACTGTTTTTTTCCCCCTGTGCTATCAAGAACATGAACATCCCCATAATTGAAATGATCGTGTGCTGTCTGACCCTAATTGAGGGAGTTTTATATTAGTTTCTTGCCATGCAATCGTAGAAGCAATTATGGACACTTGTCCTGGGGCTTCCATAGCACAGGTGTCCTTGCCTGATTGTCATTTGGTAATTACAGCAGTACTCCTAACTACTCTTGAGCATCAGTTAAGCTACACAACATACTTCATGTAAGTGAAGTCTCCTTGGAAGTACAAGTAAATACTTAATTATTTAGTCTGCTGCCATGTGTGAGGTTGTCCTGTGTTAAAGTAGGGGATGTGCAAAGCTTAAAAAATATGGAAAATGAGTGCTGCCTTGTCAAGAAAACTCAGAACTGGTGTAAAAATCTAATGGGCAATTAAAACATTGCATCGAGCAGTAGGACTCTCCTGAAATATGCAGGAGACCTTAAATAATAGTGAGATGGAGGCATTGCCAACTTTGGGATTTCTGTTTTTTCAAGTCTTTGAAGTCTGACTTTGCAGAACAGATTGTAAATCTCTGGCCCATTACACACCTGCAGAGATTTTGGTGTTTTATTTCTCTTGGGTGAAACTGCACAAGCCCAAACCATGTTAATCACTGTCAGAACCAGTTGTATAAAATGCCAAAACGCAGTCAACCAAGTGTTTTATAATAAATATGACAATGCAGTCAGAGTGTTGTTTTGTTAGGCTTTTTATTTTGGGTAATTTTTCATGTACATTTTTGAGAGAAAATAGTCCTAATGCTTGCCAGCATTATTTTGTAAACAGGGGAAAAGGCAACAAGCTGTGTATACTAAGATTCTAGGCAGTATTTGATAAATTCATCAAGATACTAGCAATCAAGTGTGTCTTCTGGGGCATTTTCATTAAATATATTTCAAATAAAAGTACAAAAATCATGTATATATGCCTAACCTTCCCATTTCATTATTTTGTGTGAAACTTTCCTTTTATTTTGAAATTGGTTTAGATGGAAGTATATTTGTGTGTATGTGTGTGTGTGTACCTAATACACACATACATATGATCTGACAAACAGATGCCTTTATATTTCATGCAAATTTCTCCTATTCTGAAAATAACATTCAGTAAATCAATATTATATATAGTTTATTGATTAAATGTGTAATTATTTAGACTTTCATTTTTATATAGAACTATGTCTTTTTATGAATTTATAAATGTCTTGTGAGTTATTACTCACAAGACTCTATGGATTTGTAAAAGTGTATTTCAAACAAAAATATACCTGACAAATACTAGGCAGGTTTAAAATAGACTTCACTGGATTCAGAGAGAGATGAATGCTTTTGATAATGCAGTATTTTAGTATGCAACAAGTAACTCTTCCTTTTTGTTCATCCCTTCTAGAACTTAAGCATATAACCCAAAGCTAGTATATCCTTTAGTACTAAAGAAAAAATCCAGCCATTTCAAATGTATTAACTCCCTCAAATAACTTAGACCATTGTGTTTATCTCCTTTCCTTATATTTGTTGTACTCCAATTTTATCATAATAATTTTTGTACATGTTCCATCGTGACTACTGAATTATAATCTCTTTGAATCAAGATTTGGGTTCTATCTCATGTTTGTATTTCTAGCAGCTGGCACACAGCTTTATACGTAGGGGTTGTTGAATAAATGTCTCCTGAATCATATTTTATTCAACAAATATTTTTTGTAAGTATGTTATGAGTTTGACACTGAGTTTGACAGAGAGGGGTACATTAAAAAATAGAGTATGAGGTTCCTAACCTAAGATAATTAATAGCATTCTGGTGGACAAAGCATATACATATATATATATATACATATATATATATATACACTAAAATGTACTTACATATTTCCAGCATTTTATATATATATGTATTTATATATACATATATAAATATAGACACATGTGTATCTATAGACCTTTGTATAATATACCCATGTGTAATATGTCTATAAGTGTAGAAGAGAAATGAACAGGATGAAAACATCTACTATGGTAGCATTATCATAGTGTCATATATATGCATACACACTATGTACCTATGTATATGTACATGCATACTATGTATATATATGTACATATGTTTATACATATACATACAAATATAATATGCATTTGCTACTATGCCAACATTTTTATTTCTGCATCTGTATCTATCTATATGTCTGTAATAATATGGTACTTTATTCTACTTTGCTCCTGTACACTGCTGCCAGTACTTAGAAAGGGACATAATATGCTTGTGTTGCCTATTTTCTATGTGTTCATGCAACAACAACAAAATGAGTGGAGCAGAGGGGAAACGTAGAAAGAATGGAGGGAGAGTATTGTCTCTCATCAATTATTGGAAGCAGATAATGCAATGTCTTCAGGTTGGGAAGAAGGAAGCAGATGTAATTCCCCCTTCTGTCTTGGGAAATGTCTATTCCTATTCTTTAGCACACAACTGATCATTGAGCTGAATGGATATTATTGAATTACCCACAAAGATTAATTTAGAATACTCTCTTTACAGACTCCTAGTAAAAACTTCCTTTCAGTAATTTTTGTAATTGCAAGTCATTATTAACTACCTTTTGTGTATAACTGGGGCTCTTGCACACTTACAGGGTTTTTTGAGCTTCAAGGCTCAAAATTACACATCTCCAACTATTGTTCAGTGATGATAGAAAGTCATTGTGTCCTTCACAGACCACTAGCTTCTGATGATCTAATTTCATCTTTAACAATAGTTACAGGAAAGGATAAAATGCAATATTAGGAAGTGATGTTTTACCTATTGTGCATGTAAATGATAGAGGGGAGTGGGTTTAGTATTAACTAGACCAAAATAATTTAATGACATTTCTCAGGGATTCTATTAACCAACATTATTTTTATTAGTATCTAGACCAAGGGGGTACTGCTATACAAAAAGAATCTACATATATTTCTGAATACCTATGACTATGTTATTTAGTGTAGAACTAGCGTGTTTATTTTCTATGTCTTTCTCACTGTGGTTCTATCTCTCTCTGTGTGTCTCTATCTTTCTGTCACTGTTGTTTTCACACACACACACACACACACACACACACACACACACACACACACGAAAATAAAGGAAAAATATTTCCCCTATATATGCCCTCCTGCTTCTACCCTCTAAGAATTTCTCTAGATAATAGTTTTGCAACATTATTACTGTAAGAATATAGATCTTTTGAAATTAAAAGGCCAGCTAGAAGTTCCTTAGTGGCAGGGGTTGTAGGAGAAAAAAATCAACATCAAAATTTCCTTCTTTTCTATTTATCTGCCTCTCATTGTCCTCTCTCATTTTTCCCTTCTTCCAACATTCTTTCGATTATAAGTTGAAGTCCCTGCTCTCAACATACAGTCATACTATTACATTGTAGTGATGAAGTGGCATTACAGGATCTGTCTGGTCCTTCTTTCCCAGATCAAATGAAATCTGAAAGGAAAGGGGATTCTTAATGTAATCATTCCATTTCAAGCATTTACAAATCAATTTCCTTTTATCTTCCTAATTTTCAGATCTCTGTGATGAGTTTGGTGTACAAACAAATTTGTGAAAGAATTAGAAGCATGACGAATAGGGAGAAATATTATACTATGCATATATGTTAACACAAATATTCAAATAGGAATTTTTACTGATTACTGGGTAATGCTAAGTAAATCTTCTTTAATGAGGATGATTACTCAAAGATGAACAAGAATAGACATTTCAGACTCAACATATCCCCAAATAAATTCTTTATCATTTTCTCTAAACCCACCTATTTGATTTTCCCATTTTTTATGGCCAATGACAATCATACCATTTTGCATCCTCAGTATCTTGCTAGACCTCCCTCACTCAAGCCTCATGTTTAGTCATTTCTACCTCCACAGTATCTTTTACATGTGTCCCCTCTCCTCTTCTAGAGGCACCACTCTAATTCAAGTACATCTCTTCTCTTACCTGAACTAATTTAGTCCTGTCTACTTAAGTCTTTCCCCTCTCCAATCGATTCTTCTCTCAAATGCTAAACTGATTTTTCTAAAGCATAAATCATCTACTCAGGAAACTCCAGTGGCTCCCTATTAACCTTTAGGATCAAATATAAAATCCTCTGTTTGGCATATAAAGATCAATTTATTAAGCTCCTGTTATGTGCTGGAACCACTTCATAAAAGCTGCATTATTGTATATTTTAAATTCATTTTCCTTTGTGTACTTTTCAGTGGAACTGTGAGATGGCCACAAAAAAGAGGAAGTAGAAAAGAGAGCTTCATTCTTACCAAAATAGCCCATGGATCATATTTGGTATGCCTTGTCAGAGTTTGCTGACTCCTGAGTTAAACTCTGGTAATATGAACTGTGTTCTAGGGTTGTTCTAGGGTATAGAATGCCCCATTCCATGTATCAAAGATGAAATTATTTCTTTTCCCTTTCAGGAGTAGGGTTGCGACAGTTTTCATTCCTTGATTGGCTTTCTTCTATGAGGTACAAAGCTCAGTGACTCAGTGGATAGAACTCTAGAACTTTAGTAAGAACAAGATGTTCAACAGGTCAAAATAATATCCATCAAATAAATGGTAGTTGGTTAATAAGTTCTAATTTCTATCCCCTTCAGGCACTGACCCTACCCTCTATAGTTGCAGAGGTATAATGCATTCTTTCCTCAAACTAAACCTCATATAATCCCATCCTTCATTCAAGGCTCAGCTGAAATGCTATCTCATGAAATGCTACCTCTCATAGGATTTCAGGGAATTTGAGAGCTTGGTTGGGGAAAAATGAATCTTTATTTTGATATCATTACAATCCTCTGAATTTTGTTTTATGCATTTAAAAATTTTGCTCTCAGAAATGGTCCAAAAATCTCACCATGCTACCAAAGAAGGTAATTAAACAGAAACAAGTAATAATATTTAAGAACTGTTGGAGGTGTGAGTGTGCTCTCTTTCCTTCTCAGTTTATAAGTACAGTTGTTAGTTTAAACATTTATCTTCCCTTAGTAGCATACTCCTTTAAAGCAGAGATTTTGTAGGATTTTTTTTTATTTCATCTGTCCCCAGCACCTAAGCCATTGCCTGACACATAGTAGATATTGAATATTACTGGGCTTTTAAAAATTTAAATTAAAAAAATAAAAATTTGATTAGATTAGCACTCTTCCCCACAAAGCTCATAAAATGATAGATTGAAACCCAGAAGAGACTTTACTTTTAATGATGAAGTAACTGAGGCCCAGAGAAGTTAAGCTTACATATAACTGGGATTCAAACCCAGGTTGTCTAAATCCTAATCAAATACTCTATCCACTAAACTGCACCGAATTGTTATCACTTTATCTATGATATTGGAAGATAGCTCCAGGAAGGAAGAAGAACCTCAACAACAGGTTTTAAATTTAAATTTTTAGAACTGGCTTTGAAAATATGACCTGCATACAAGAAAGAAAAGGACTCTAAAACTGAATTTTTATTTGTTTAGAGATGAATAAGATAACTACCATATAAGCATTTTTTCTTGTTTTAGGCCACCCTTGGACAATATATTAAATGCATTACATTTAAATACAGTTCATTAAATATGGGCCAAAGGAGTTTTCTTTCCTCAAAGATGTCCAGTATTAAGGAGATTTGAATGATTTTAATGAAGTTCGGTCGTTAGGGTTAGGTTACCTATGTGCTGTCTATGGGAAGTGAATGTGAGTCATAGAACGTCACCTATGAATTTAAATCAGAAAGCTCATCAACTTCTGTTGGCAAGGTGAAAGATAAAAGCCACAGAAGGTCCTTCTCAGCCTCTGTCACTAATGATAAACAGCATTAGCAGCTTCTGTAGACACTAATGCTGCTATCTTGGGAACACAGGCAGCCACTAGGAGAAGTTTATAGCTTCTCTAATCATACCTTTGTTTGTCACAGACTGCCAAATAAAATCTCAACAAGGAAACAATAAATATTAACATTTATTAACAATGGAAGGTCACATAAATATGTAGATCTCTAAATATGCAGGGCTTTCTTATTGACCAAATATCATGTTCCTTATTATAAGCTGCTAATGTAGAATAAGGAGAATCAGTAAATAAAAAAGGAAATTAAATGAAAGCTTTGCCATGTTCTGTTATGTCATGAGCATTTTATGTTTAAAAATCAGGTGGTTTTAGTGAAACAGATTCTTCAAAGTTGTAAAATATTTATTTGCTTAAAGGGATTTTTGAGCTGAATTAATGTCTTCAACTCTAGATATTAAAAATGTAACCTCTTTTCCCATTCCATTTTAAATTGAAAGCTTGTTGAATCAAATTTGAATGTCAAAATATTGTCTTCCAGCTCTATTTTCCCTAAAAACTAAATATTACTTATAATATTTCAGCCATATCATTAGCAATAGTATCATTTTCTGTATTATGTGTTACTTTTTGCATTTTATATCCTATGCAAGGACTCCTTTATGATAGTATTCCTCTAACACTCTTTGTAAGAACATTTTATAATCAAATATGTAAATGTTAACCAGTGATTTCAGTACAGGAAACTGTTGTACATACATGTGAAGTTACTTCAGTAAGCATGTTGGAAGAAATATGTAAAACTTGGAAACCCCTTATAATTCTTTTACATCTCAAATATTAAATTTCCAGTTTTCTGGAAAGAATGCTAGATTCTAAATCAGGAGAGTGTGATGATGATGATGATGATGATGTTAATGAAGACGCCTCAGCATTGTGATCATCAAGTGACTTATGGAAAACTTTAATGTCTCTAGATCTTAAGTTTCCTCATGTGGTAATTTCTAGTTCTAAAATTCAGTTACTCTAGGGGTCCATGGGCTTATCACATGAAGAAAATCAGTTTGAAGTATTGAAATAGAAACCTGAAAAAATATTGCTAATGTTAAATTTGATTAAGAACCTTGAAATGCTATCCTAAAAAAGATTGAATCAGGTTAGGAAGTCACTGCAGTCTTCTGAGGCCAATATATATGAATATAAAACCACTGTCATGGATGGTTTTAATTAGTAACCATATAATCTAGTTAGGTTTGCATGGATGACAAAAGATACATTTTTCACATCTAATCTAACAAACTGTCATGTATGTAAATTTCATCAGTCCGTAAGGGAAATAAGGTGGTGGATTATGAATGACTCAATAATGTTTATCATAATATATAATAAGGGAAAAATCCCTCAAAATTCTTGTCCTATCCATGACATGTCTGTATGTCATCCTTATTCATCATAACTAGTATATTACTATTTTTGTCATAGCCTTTATTTTTATCTTTATTTTTAAATAAATATTTTCTTCTCCTGAAGACCTTTTGCTGTTACTTCATTTCCTTTGTGGAAGTGAAATCTAGCAATGGTAGAAAGAAGAAAAAGAAACTTTTGAACAAGGGAAGTAGAGGGCTACAAATAAAAAAAAGGAAGAAAAGTAGTTTCTTTTTTATTTAAACATTTCTTGTTTTTTCTCTCCCAATTCCTTATTTTGAGTCAGATGAATGAAAGTCCTTATGTCCTTATTTTTTTTGCAAACCAATAAATCAATAAACTAAAATGTTTAACCTTTATAAGGAGCCCTTTTCACTATTGCTAATTATTAGAGACATCTCTGTATTTCTCTACTCTTTCAAATTTATATAAGCCCTTAGAAGATTCCATGCCTGCTAACCACTTTCCTTCAGCCATTAGAAGCTTCCTGCCTTTTATGTCACTAAGTTGGCTACCTCAGCTGGCACCAATGGGATTAAACTTGAATCAGTTCAAAACCTCCCTATGATTATGAAGACTAGGAACCAATCTATCTTCCCAGGAGTCAATCAAATGATCAGGGACACCCAATGTGTGGAAATTGTTATGTTGGCTGTGAATTTAGTAGGCCGGCCTCCTTTCTAAATCAAATCTAGAGACTTCCAAACTAGCATTGGACTCCAGATGTGGACCAGAGTCCCTGTTACCTGTAATGAATCAATAAAAATTTGATAAATGTATTTAGTCAGCTCTTTTGTGAAAGGCCACATATCTCTGGTGTAATTAGGCTGATTAGTCTAATTTAAGATGCTGCAGACAGCCACAGATAGAGGTGACAGGTAACAGGTATCTATACCTAAGTAAAAATTAGAAATAAATGAAATACATCAATACCTAGCCAAAAGAATATTAATTTTTAGCTAATAAATATGAACATAATTTTAATGTATAGTCTAACTGTGCTTTGCATGTCAGATATCACATGCCTCTTTTTTTATTTTCCACTTTCTAGTAACTCCATAAATGTAACATCAGAATTTACTATGTGGTTGCTAATTCCTTTTAACACATTATCAAAGTATTTTTTAGGTTATTGATAATCAAATATTATCAGTTAGTGAGTTCCAATGAAGATTTTGTATAGAGATATTGTATTTTACTTTTCTTTGGCATAAATAAGGAATAAGTTCTAAATAAAGTTCTGAAAACGTGTGTATTTGAGGACTAAATATATATATTTACACATCTATATATATATATATACATATATATATATACACACACACATAATGTGCACACACATACATACACATTGTGAATTATCCCGTACCTTCTGTCCATTATAGTAATGAAATTAAGGAGATAAAATTTTAAAAAGTTATTAAGGACACCTTTTTTAAAGGCTACCTTTGTTAAATGGTACATCACACACAGCATGGGGAGTTTAATAAATGCTAATCACTAATTTTTGGATGAATGAATAAATGAATACTGTTAGGACTGAGGTTTATTGATTATACTATCCCTTGTTTTTCCTCAAACTCTTCTTTCCTGACTGGGATTGGGGTTGAACTAGTAGGATGGAATTTAATTTGTACAGAAGAAACTCTAAAAATATCTGAGTTTAAATGCATCACTCTCAATGAATTAACAAGCGTTTATTAAATGCCTGCTGTGTGACAGGGGCTATGCTCAACATTAGAGATACAAATATGAAGGTAAACCAAGTCCTAAGGCTTTCGCGGAGTTCATACTCTCTAGGGTGAAGAAAACATGTACATGTTTAATACAAAATGGATGCAAAGTTGTGTTCATACTTCCTTATCAAAGAGGACCATGCCATCAAAGAAATGATGACATGACTTGCACTTGACTTTGTTTTGAGTGAGGGAGGGTTGTGCAGGTCACCAGCCTCACTTCTCCTCCAGAGCCATCTGAATCCAGTGACCAGATATTCATCAGGATGACTGGACATGACCCAGGATGTGCTGGGGGACTTTGGCTCCTTTAGGCCAAGGTCTATGCAGGAACTCACTTAGGGTGAGGTAATGCCCATTCATTGAATAGGCATGTTCAAGAAGTAGCCAGGGCATGGCCCCTTTAATGAGGCAAAGGAAAGAAAGACATCAGGCTGGGAGGGAAACAGCAGCAGTTACTATTGATAA
>JAQQSK010013722.1:0-11386 GCA_028658325.1 Potorous gilbertii
ACAACACGGCTATTATGGAAGTCATTTGCAAAACTACACAGATATGACCTATATTGAATTGCCTGCCTTCCCAAAGGGAATGGTGGGGAGGGAGGGATGGGGAGAAACTGGAACTTAAAGTTTTAGGACCAACTGTTGAGTATTGTTCTTGCTACTAGGAAATAAGAAATACAGGTAATGGGGAATAGAAAGTTATCTGGCCCTACAGGACAAAAGAAAAGGTGGGGGAAGGGAAGGGAGGGATGATAGAAGAGAGGGCAGATTGGTGATATGGGTAAATAGAATGTCCAGTGTATCGGGGAGAGGGGAGGGGACAAATGGGGAGAAAATTTTGGAACCCAAAATCTTGTGAAAATAAATGTAAAAAGTTAAATAAATTTATTTAAAAAATAAAAAATATATGTGAAAAAAAAAGGAAAAAGAAATCACTGAGATGATACTTAAAGGTTTCAGACTCTAGGAGATTCTGTCAGAGAGCACTCATTACCTCCATACTATGTTGGGGCCTTAGGATAGGATCTTGTATAGGATACTTGGTAGAAATTTGGGGAATACAGTATTTTAGTATTCAATCCTTTTCTTGTTCCAGCCATCCCTCTGTTAGATTTGCTAAGAACAAATGAATTTGCCAAAAAAGATTACCACTTCAACATAAGAAGACAAAATGGCAAATGGCATGAATATACCACAAATCATATAGCCCCTAAATAATAAATTACCATTTCCTGAAACTAAAGAAGAAATGATTTCACAGGAGATTTATTTGATAATGACTAAATTATGTCTAAGTCACACCTCCCAGTATAAATTAAAAAACCCCTTTATTAATACATTTAAAATTATGTTCCAATTATTTTCTAAAAAGTGTTCATATTTTTAAACTAACAGAAAATATATGACACGAAAACATGGTTTATGTGTATCCATATATTACTGTATGACTGGACTCATTATTTGCAAAGAATTTTGCGGGCATGTTCAAGGAAGCTACAATTAAACCCCTGGAAAGGGAGTTTTTAAACGTGATTTTTGATCTAGAAAATAATAATAGCTAAGATTTACTTAATGCTTTAAAATTTGCAAAGTACTACTTACACAGATGTACACCTATGTTTATATATCTTATAACCCTGGGAAGTAGGTGCTATCATTCTCATTTTATAGTTAAGGAAACTGATGCTGAGAAAGTTTAGTGCCTTTCCCAAGATCGCACAGCTATTAAGTGTTTGAGGCAAAATTTGAATTCAAGTGTTTCTTACTCCAGTTTTAATGCTCTATCCACAATGCTGCCTAGCAGCCTAAAATACTATTAAATGAACTTTATATTCTAGCATAGGCTATAGACTTGGAAAATGCTTTGTTCATTTAAAAAAATCCTTGATTTGTAGATGAAACTGAAAATAAAAGAAACAAATTAATTTAATCAAGAACATACAGATGATACTACTTTAATGATGCTTTATAATCACAAACTCTGGCTATTTAAATTTTTGGGAAAAAATTCTTAGGCAAGGGTTCATCTTATAGAAAACAGGATTGTGTTTTTTCCAGTTGTTTGTTTATCAGATCTTGATATGAAAATGAGATAGAATTATGACAAGGGTGAATTCATCTGCAAGCCCATATACGCTGTAACATGGTGAAGACATTTCTAATTGAGATTCAATAAATATTGATTGATTTATATCTGATTTAATTAATATATTGATTTTTTTTACTAGTTTTCAAATATTTAACTGATAACACAAAGTAACAATTACAAGGCTACTTTTATAGGCAGGTTCTAATCAACGGGGCAGACCAAAGCAAAGGATAATGTAATCTCCTCCAGGTTTCAAGGGTGTGCTGATATATACTTATTGATGAACTGAAGAAAAAAAGGTACACACAGTACTTTTAAATTTAATATGCATAAATTGAGATGTGGTTTATAGCATTTAATAATTTCTGAGTTGTAAATGTGCATGCTGAAAATTTAACAATGGGTTCTCATGAGCTGGTGTAATCTGGCCCCAGCACATCCCTTGAGAGACAACACAAATGAGCACTTTGTGATAAGGAATGTGAAAGGTAGAAAGTATTATGCTTTATGCAGTCCATGCAGGGGCAGTGGAGTAAAAGAAACAGCACAGTCAGGGAATTTGAGGAATATACACAAAGGAAAAAAAGCTATCAATAGGCATATTCAATTTATGTATCTCTTCTCACTTGGCCTATTACTATTGTGTTCCTATTTGTTTTATTTTATGGATTGCCATTCATTATTCTGAGAAGGAATGCATATGCCAAAAGAGTCTATGGCATTTAAAAACCCCCACAAAGCTTGAGTTTCTATTGAAAAACCAAACAGACTTGTCTTCATCTCTTTATTAGCAGTCTATTTTATGACATATTCTAGAATTTTGTTGAGAATCAAAATCATGCTCACTAGTCTACAGTGGACATACCTGCTTGCCCTTCCATTTTAGACATCTGCTGCAGAACTTTTCTCCTTCTCCATGGTCTTTCATATATTACTGAAGCTTGATTTGGTGAATGCACCTCCCAATCCTTTAAATGATCGAGGACAGATGTTATCTAGACCTGGTAACTTGTGTTCTTGTACTATTTTTCTATTTATCTCAGACATCAACTCCATAGTACTCATTCATTTTCAGCTGTTTGCATCCCTTTCAGTTCAGAGAGCATTGCCCTGGGCAGAAAAAACAAGCAAACTATCCATTGAGCAACTGCCATCCCTTTATCATTTGTTAGCATTGATCCTAAGCCCCTTTACAAAAGGTCAAGTCATTCTGGAGAACATGGTCCCATATAAAACCATGTGCAAGGGGTCTTCTTGAATTGCTTTGGCTAAAAAAGAGATACACACACACACATATCTATCCTTTAGGGTCAATGCCTTGCTAATTACCCTCTCTAAATGTAAGTTGGTTTTCTGGCAATCAACACAGTCTATCCCTGGATTATTTTCAAAGCCTTTCCGTCATGGTAGGATATTTCCGGAGATTATGCTCTATTGATATAAGCACTGAGAACTCAGGGTCATTCCCACAGCCTGAGAAAGCATTATAGCAGGAATTTATTTGGGAAGGGAGGAGATAAAAGTATCTAAATGTCAACTGAGTTAAACCTATATTTTTAAAATGTCAAAGGTAGAGGAGAATGAAGCTGTTCACATGATTTTGAAAATGAATCTAATATTTAATTGTTGGAGGCAAGGTTTCCAGCATTTAATGTTATAATTTCTTGAAGATGAATCTGGATGATATTTTTTAACATGAAGTTTAGTACTGAAAAAAAACTTTTCCAGGCTGAAATGCCAAGGGTTCTACTACTCTGAGATGCCATGACCATGCGACATGAGCATTCTATTTCAAACTTCCTTTGGGACATAATAATGAGAGCACAGCATTTGCTGCCCAGCAACCTGGGCACAAATTCTATCTCTGTCATGTTACCTTGAGCCCGGGCAAATAATTGAAATTGTTTGTGCCTTAGTCCTTTATCTGTGTGTCAGATGAGGATTTTGAACTCAGTCTCCTCTACGGCCCCTTTCAGCTCTAAATCTATGTATGATCCTATATCTTAGGGCTTTAGTTCACAAAAATAAAAACACCAATATGATATATTTTTTAAAATGTACAGAAGAAAACAATTAAGATTTCACAAACAGAACAATTTTCTTGTTACATTATATTTAATCTTTTTTTTAATTGCTTAACAAGTTAGCAATTTATTATACAATTTTCTTCCTAATTGAAATGTTTGTATGTTATTCATTTTACAAAAAAAAGATAAAATAGTATTGGGGGTTGGACTTGATGAATTGTAAGCTCCTTCTAGCTCTAAATTTTATGAATTACTATAGTGATAATTAGAAGGAACTGTGGTTCAGTCATGTCCAACTCTTTGTGGGGTTTTCTTGGTAGAGATACTAGAGTGGTTTGCCGCATCCTTCGCCAGCTCACTTTACAGATGTGGAAACTGAGGCAAACAGGGTTAAGTGATATGCCCAGGGTCAAACAACTAGTAAGAGTCCAAGACCAGATTTGAACTCACGAGGGTGAGTCTTCCTTACTCCTAGCCTGGCATTCTATTCACTGTGCCATCTGCTACCACTTTTGGGGGGGGGGAAAGATTGGAAAATGAGGTCCGTTTTCCTATTCTTTTTGGCTCTTCTGATAAACTGGTCTTGGAGGTTTTGCCTTCATTCAGAAAGTTCATTAAATTACTAATCAGAATGTAGTGATATTTTTTCAAGCATCTCGAAACAGTCGTGGAAAGTGAGTAGATATATGGTTATTTTATTAGATGTGTTGAAAAGAAATGATACAATAATTCAACATTACTGATTAGAATACAGATTAATCATAGGAACAAAGTCTTACAGTTTAAAGTGATTATTGAGATCATCTAGTCTAACCTCTCATTTTACAGATAAAGAAACCAAGTCCCAGAAAATTAAAGTGATTTTCCAACACTAAAACAAATAGTGGCAGAACCAACATTCATTCACCCTGAATTCTCTTACTCCAAAGACAACCTTAAACTGCATCTAACTATCTCCTTCTATGATGTTTTTTCCTGACTCTTCTTTAACTTGAGTGTTATAGGAGGCAAAAGGTTGAGTTTCTTCAGAAATAACTTGATCCACTTTTGTAATTAAGCACCATGAATACTGTCATGTGAGGCAGCTAGGTAGTGCCATATTGCATAGTGCACTGGGCTTTGCCAAGAAAACCCCAGGTGGGGCCATGAAGAGTCAGACGTGACTGAAAATTGACTCAACAGAGGCAATATTGGCAAGAACCACCATCTAAAGAAAGACTCTTGTTATTGTAAATGCTGATTTGTGCCCCCCTCTCCCACAAGAACCAAACGAAGAGAAAATATATACACGTTTGTAGCATCCTTTTTCTTAGAAGCTCCAAACTAGAAGTTAAATGGTTGTCTACTTATGAAGAACTGGGTAATGGCTAAACAAATTATGTCCTCTGACTATAATAGAATGTTATTGTGTCATCAGAAATTACTAAATAGACAACTTCAGAGGAAACTGGAAAGATCCTTTGAACCAATGAAGTATAAAGAGTAGAATTAGACAATGATCACATTTTAGAGAAAGCTATTTTGACTTTGGAATTCTGATCTGTGTAATGATAAACCCTGAGTCCAGAGGCACAAAGATGAAAAACATGCCACCCACATCCTGCCAATGAGATCATGGACTTAAAATGTGATTGAAACATAAATTTTGAGGTATGGCCAATGTGGCCAGTTGTTTTGCTGGAAAATGTATATTTGTTATGAGAGTTTTATCTTTTTTATATACATACACATATACATAGTATATATATATATATTATATATGTATTATGTGTGTATATATATGCATGTGCATATATATACACACATACTACATATATATTTGTGTGTATACATTGTTCAGTTAGGGGAAGCAATGGGAGAGATATCAAATACCTATAAATTAAATAAATAAAAATGAAAAATATACCGAAAGTGTGACACATCTCATGAATAATTCATAAAGTCCTATTTTAATCCTCTTTGACTTTTCCAACTTAATGGTATTCAGTATTAGTAGTTACGTGGATGGATCCTTTCCATTTTATTTGGACAGTTATAAATACTGAGGACAGATCTGTTTTTCTTTGAAGATTTTGTTAGTTGTTAACGTACATGGTTGTATGTAATGATGCAGCTATTTCTTACGTCATTACTATTCACTCAAGGCATTGGCTAACCCAACGGCAAAGTAAAGAAGAAGCAGCTCTTTCGCTGCTTCAACTGTGATTCTCAAACTATTTTGAGACAAATGACCTCATGGGCCACTTATGCTTCCTCCATGCAACTGTCACTATGAAGGATCCTCACTTGAAATTATGAGAAGTAGACAACGCTGGATAAATCATAGACTCATATGACATAGAATCATCCGCCACAGACTAGGAGTTAGAAGGACTTCAGAAGTCCTATAATCTAACCCGATCCTGCAGTTTGAATTCCCCTGATAAGTCGTCATCTACCTTCACTTTGAAGACTTCTAATGATGAGTCCTTTCTTCTTTTGGGCAGCTCTGATACAGCACAATGAAGGGAAAACTAATTTTTTAAGGTTATATGGAAAATATATCTTTTTATTAAAAACTCACATATCATTAACAAGTCTTTACTATGCAATCCTTTGCAAATTTATCTTTATTGTAAATGAGTCATTAATTCAAGCAGGAAGCAGATCACAGAGACCATCATGTTATAAACATTTATTCAGCAAGTAACTAGCCTTCAAGACTCTCTGTGGTCCTTCAATTCTCCTACCCACCCACTCCACTCCCTTTTATTTCCAATGTCAGTTCTGGTAAATAATGTAATAACGCTTGGGAATGGATGCTACTTTTTGGCAACTCTGCTTCTTTATAAGAAATTATCCATTTCACACTCACAGGTATGTTGGGTGGGGGATGGAGGAGTGGATAGGAAGCCACACTGCTACATGATGGTGATAGTAATCTGCGGTAGGACTTTTTTGTTTAAGTCTTATTAAATTTGTTCATTTATAAAACATGGCAAAGCTTGAAGTAGAGGCATGATGTAATGGATAGAGCACTGGAATTGAGACCATGTATTGGGCATTTACTAGCTGTGTAATTTTGGGCAAGTCAATTAGTCTCTCTTATCCTCATTTTCCATGTCTGTCAAATTGGGGTGATGTACTAGCAATATATTATTTAATATCAATAGTGTATTATTAGATGCTAATATTAATAATGTTCTAATTAATGTATTGTATAGACTGGTTGTAATGAGGCCCAAATGAGATTATGTGTTTGAAGTACTTGGTAAACCTTAAATAATAAGTATTGCTATTACCATTTTGATGTCAAAATTCCTTTCTAACTTTAGCACTCTGATTCTGTGAAAGTCTTCTAGCATACAATTCCAAAGGATCTGGGAGCAGAGCACCACATTTTAGTTTCCTCCACTGTTTTCCCCAAAACCCCTTCATAGTACTTCCATGGGAAATTACAATACCATATATCTATGCTTCGTACTACTAAAAAAAAACCCTTCACTTCTAGGGTTAGCATTGTTTTAGGAGATATATATCCATCAAAAATCTTTGCCATCTTATTTTAATGAGTTACTTTCTTGAATTGAGTGTATAGGCCAGCCCAGAATATAGTTTCCTATCCCTTTCCAAATATTATTTTCTTGAAAGGGGGAAAAAGAAAAAAGTACATAATATATGCAAATACACACACACATATGAACACATACATACATATATACACAGAGAGAGAAAGAGAGAGAAGCACACCCTGAGAAGTAATTTCACTCCTCAACTATCCCATTTTGGAGATACATCTTGTTTCTCATTCCTCTCTATGTTATTCCTAGGATAACCACTTTTTTGGGGGTACAGTTATCAAAAGATCCAGTACTTTGTAGGATCTACTATTACTTCTGCCTACTTTTCTGCTCTCTGACATTAATATTAATGGGATTGTCTCTGTAGGTGTGAGTAGCAAACCCTCATCTTTCAGTGTGGATTTTTAAGTATACCAATTATTCATGCCATGGGCTAAGCCCATATCTAGTGTTTATTCTCTTACAAGACCATAATAGAGATACACAAATGTGGTAGCAAAAGCAAGTAAGACACAATGAGTATAAATAAACAAGGATAAGAAGAATCATGTAGATTTTCTACACCTATATCATACATCTTTCCTTACTCTCTAGTACCCTTTTAACTAGAACAGTTAAACACACATTGGCTGTTGGTTGGATTGTTGTCTTATTGTTAAAGACAACCAAAATGTCATCACTATGTTAGAGTCATTATAGTGTATCTGACTATAGCTGATCAGACCAAAATGAGCTCAGAATGCTCTACTGTAGGTCAGGCATAAATAGTCTACATGAGCATTTGAGATGGATTGTCTAAATTTGCTCATCTAGTGTTTCTTTTGAGCTACTTCAATTCTGCTTTGCTCAGAGCATAGCACCTTTTCTGATGAGGGCATGCCATGCTGGGTGGTCCTATCCCAGTGTCTCCCATGTCACATAATCAATTCCAAAGAGAGATCTTGAGAGAATCCTCATATCCCTTCTTCTGACCACCATGTGAATGCTTTCCTGTGTGGGTTCTCCATAAAAGGATCTTTTAGGCAAACGTATTTGGCATTCAAACAATGTGACCAGCTCACTGGAGTTGCACTCTCTGCTGTAGAGAAGGGTTACAGCACAACATTTATACACACAAATGTCCTTACAAAGGAGAGTCTACCAAAGGCTGATACCAAAATCTCATGGCTGTGTTGTTCCAACACACTTCATCTGTGACTTTTTTTTTGTTTGTTTGTTTATTTGTTTTTGCCTGTGTGGTCCAATTTTCTCTTCAGGTACAGGCCAATTCAAAGAATACACCAGTATTATCCTTGTTTGAAGTTTCTTTCAAGTTGCTAGAGCCATATCTGATACATTCCATTATTTCCTGTTCTGCAGCACCAATGCCAGGGATCTACTTTAACATTCTTGTAGTACATACTAGTAGGTGCATCACATAAAATGGTACAGTCCAAAGAGTCTTGTATTTGAAGTTAGAGGATCTGGTTTAAATCCTTCTGCCACCTGTGTGACTATATTTAATTTTCTTTTGTTACTAATATTCTTTGGGTCTTTGATGACCCCAGACTAAATGTGCTGCTTCTACTGTATACCAAGGCAGATTAATCTATCCATGCTATTAAAAAGCAAAACTTAGATTTTATACAAGCTATATTTAGAGAGAAAGTGCAGACTGTATTCAGATCCATATGAGACATAAGGCACTGAAAGATAAGATTGATTATGGGACAAAAAGAAAATAAAAGCAAAAACTAAGATGTAAAGAGGAATTCATGTCATATATCAAAAATATTGCTTGAACAAATGTCATTTTGAGGAAGATATATTTGGAATATAAGCAGAAATTTAAATAAGATGCATAATCAAAATCGTGGAGGAAATTAATTTCTGTTCCTGAAATTTTCATAGTATAGATGAACCAAATAGAGTCAGGCTTTTCCTTTAGGATAAGAACTGGCCGTGTGATTGCATTGGTATAGGGAATTCCTGGGAAACTGAGTTCATTCACCAAAAAAGATCAGTACCTTCTCTCAAATTTATTGTCTATAATTACTGAGTTACCAAGAGCACTGAGCAATTGTAGTATGTGTCAGACGCAGGACTTAGGAAATGCAGGTTTTTCCGACTTGAGATTGAGTCTCAATTCTTTATACCATGCTACCTCTTTATTAGGGCAGTGAGGTGGCACAGTGATAGAGGGCTGGACCTGGAGTCAAGAAGACCTGAGTTCAAATTTGACCTCAGAAACTGGCTCTGTGACTCTGGGCAAGTCACTTAAACCTCTTTACCTCAGTTTCCTCATATGTAAAAATGATTTGGAGAAGGAAATAGTAAACCACTCCAGCATCTTTGCCAAGAAAACCCAACAAGGACAACAATAACTGTCTTTTTTTGGCCATTTTTTTAAGATCTATGGAACATGAAGTGCTTACATTTCCTACAACGCAGCTACTATTAGCTCTAAAATTGGGAACCAATTCACGTGAGAATTCAGTGTGTTCTGATTTTTTTTTAGACCGCTGATGCAGCATTAAAAGTTGATTGGAAAAAGCTCAGCATAAAAGTGGGGAATATTTCATATACAGTGACTGCATTTGTTTTTTTTTTAAAATAGATACTTAAAGTACAGCTTTTAAGGATTTTAGAGTATAATTTAGGTTATAGAACATTAGTAAAATGGATATTGTGTATGTGTTTTTAATTAAGTGTTTTTAACTTCAGGATATGAACAATAAATGAGACAAAATAAGGAGGTGATTTGACACATTGAAACAATTTCAAAGTGACTAATATTGGAGTCATAGATGACAATGTCATTACATGCAATTTTAAAAATTCACTATTAGCCAGTATATAGAGGTATAAAAGGTACCATGCTGCAATTGGCTCATTTCTTCCAGTTTGGAGTTATTAAGGCTTTTGGTTCTAATTTTGGGCCAGAATTATGATTTAATTGACTAGAGAGCTAGACCTTCAATCATAAAGTCTCAAGTTAAAATCCAGCCTCAGATACTTGTTAGCTGTAGGACCTTGCACAAGTCACAAGTTTGCATCAGTTTCTTCTATCATAAAATGGACATAATAGCTCCTCCCTCTCAGGATTATTGCAAAGGTCAAATGCAATAATAAATACATTCATAAAAATATTTAACAAAGTATCTAGTGAATATTAAGTGCTATTTAAATACTTCCCTATTGCCTTCTTCCTTCATGGATTAAAGGGAACTTCCAGTGAAGAAACTCCCTCCAATATATGAGGTCACTTCTGCATCTTACAGTTTTAGAGAGTTGCCTAGAATGCTCAGTGGTTAATTAGACTCTGTATTACACTAACATATGTAAGAGGTGAGATTTAAATCCAAGTTTTCTTGATTTTGATGGGAGTACAGACTCTGGGAACCTCCTTGAACTTTCCTTGACTTTTTCCACTTAATCTGTCTTTTCATACCCACATCTGTTAGCCTTAACCTAGCCTCACCCTCCATTGTCTGTTACCTCTGGATTGCCCCATTATAGGTATGGGGGCTGGAAGTCCCTTCCTCAATGAAGGAGGATCTATGAGTAAACCTGGAAAAAAACCAAAACAGTACAAGACCAAAAAAAAAGATAAAAAGGTACCTGAAGCTTTCTCAATTCCCTAGTGCCCAGAGAATTGAAAGAATCTGGCATACTTTTCCAAATAGGGCATCTCTCCCTATCCTCTATGATTCAGAAAGTGTGCCCAGGTCCATGGCCTCCAACATAACCACTGAGAATCTAAGAGACAGCCTCCTAGCTGTCCAACCTACTAGAACCTGTGAGGTCAGACCCGAAAAGAACCTCCAAGGTACTTGGAGAGCTTGGCTGGAGAATTTGAGATTGACAGTTTTCCCAGTTAGGGAGCCATAATGTTGAGGTCAGGGAACCATAATGTTGAAATCTGGGGTGCTTGGGACCCCAAAATACTGACACCCTGTGTCTTGCCTGAATGAAGTCAATCCAAGCCTTCTTTCAGCCAAAGTAAAACAAAGTTTATTAAAGATTCGCTCTATTGAGTTGACTCTCAAGAACCTTTACAGTTTTGTGAGGCTTGGATTGACAAGCAGGGCTGATAGAATCTGAAGTAGATTGAATCTAAACTAGATAGACTCTGAGCACCTTCAGGGAGACAAGAAGGATCTTTTTTTTTTAAATAAATTTATTTAACTTTTTACATTAATTTTCACAAGATTTTGGGTTCCAAAATTTTCTCCCCA